>OOFG01094318.1:0-13913 GCA_900323295.1 Molva molva | reverse complement strand
ATAAATTTGCAAGCATTTAAAAAAAACTTTTTTCATGTTGTCATTATGGGGTATTGTGTGTAGAATTTTGAGGACAAAAATGAATTGAATCCATTTTGGAATAAGGCTGTAACATAACAAAATGTGGAAAAAGTGAAGCGCTGTGAATACTTTCCGTATGCACTGTATGTTGTTTACTATTGATAGATAGTGGATGTGATATTCTTTAATAGGGGATGTATTCTAATAGATAGTGGATGTGGTATTCTATGATAGATAGTGGATGTGATATTTTACGATAGATAGTGGATGTGGTGTTCAATGATATAGTGGATGTGGTATTCTATGATAGGGGATGTATTCTATGATAGATAGTGGATGTGGTATTATGTGATCTATAGTTGGCTGCATTCTAGGATGATAGTGTATGTTGTTTACTATTGATAGATAGTGGATGTGATATTCTTTAATAGGGGATGTATTCTAATAGATAGTGGATGTGGTATTCTATGATAGATAGTGGATGTGATATTTTACGATAGATAGTGGATGTGGTGTTCAATGATATAGTGGATGTGGTATTCTATGATAGGGGATGTATTCTATGATAGATAGTGGATGTGGTATTATGTGATATATAGTTGGCTGCATTCTCGGATGATAGTGTATGTTGTTTACTATTGATAGATAGTGGATGTGTTATTCTTTAATAGGGGATGTATTCTATGATAGATAATGGATGTGGCCTTTGCTAGATAGTGCCTACTCCTACAACATATTTTCATCTCCAACTGTTGGTACACGTCTGTCAATAGCTCAGCGAGTACAGCACATGCCTGCAAGGCAGAAGGTCCATGGGTGGAATCCCACCAGGTACCTAATATGATCTGAGGAGACAGCTTGTCTATGCTGTACTACTGAGCAATGGTTTAATACTTCCGGCAGTGAAGACTCAATCCTTGACTCTATGGTCTACTACTAAGCAATGGTCCACTACTACTTTCAGAAGTGGAGGCACTGTCCTTGAAAAGTCATGGAGTGGTTGGAACTGAGGTGACTTTAAGGCAGTTGGCTGTAATGGACTTGTCTACATTGAAGCTACTTTCAGCAGTCTCTTAAGAGAAATTGGAAACGAAATCACTGTCAATGATTGTAGGGACGCTTTGGCTTAATAGGGGGCATGTCACAAGTTGGCAGAAGGGTTGAGTTTTGACTATGGCGCTATAACTTCACTAACAAGTGACCTCCAACAGTTGTTTCGCTGAATTCACCTTTTTCGAAATTCAGGTCGGGCTATATTTATATTTATGAAGATGCTGAATTATATTATACTACTATCCGTCCTAAATTAGGCATTAGAAGGATCAAGGGCATCTTTGCAGGGTCTTACACGATACGATTATTTTCCTTCATGATAAAAGGTCCATAAAGATATACACAAATAACTGTGCATGGGATGCGCACTGTGAGGCGGAACGTCATCAACATGCGCCTCCTGTTGTGTTTAGTCCGCGCTATTTAGCAGCGTGTTTTGGTTAGCGGTGTGCTACAACTGCCGTTACGGGCATAGTTTTCTTTTTTCTACAGCTTGTCATTTCTTAGGTGAGTCCGCGTCGTCTTTATAATCCGCAAAACACATCAGTTAAGGGTAAATGTGTTATTCGCACAGTTTTACTTGGCGCTGATGACCCACCGTAGCCGTGCCAAGGTGCTAACTTGCTAATGAGGCAGGAGCTAGCTTAGGTGGTGGGTAGGCTTTGATTTATAGTGTAGCATCCTCCCAGAACCACAGTCACTGGTCTGATAAATTCCAATCATATGCTACCCTCTACGCCATACACTATTATCAAACCCACACAAGCTTCATCGTGTTTTTCGTCTTTATTTTGACGTATTACGAAGCCAAATTGTGTTTACATAACTATGTCCATGTAACAGCACGTTTACCTTTACGTCATAACGTTACTAAGTTTACGTTACGTTGTAAAATCAACTGACTAAGTTCATAGACAAGTTGCATTGTAGACACATTGTAATGGTAACAACAGTTAGCTGGTGACTGGACAGCTAGTGCTGTCCATCCACCCAGCAGCCTCTGTCAAGTGAACACTGTAAATACTATTTGACTTGCCAGGCCAGATCTGTGCCAACGGTGGCGTTGGAAAATGTATTTTGAGTGTGTTGCCACGGTAAGAAGAGATGTCCAACATAATAAGTTGTTCAATCGTCTGGTTAGTTGTCACTGCAGCGGCAATTACATATGTATGATGTTACAAACTAACCACAGGGTATTCAAGTCATACAGCGCATTTATCCGAAAAACATTATTTGATCATGGCAAGCCGTCAACCAATTGATTGCCTTTGCCAATAGTAAATCACTTCTGTATCCTCTCTCATACGACAAAACAGCATACAGCATTGCATATCCTTCCCTATCCCTATGAAAAGTATGTAGAGGGCAAGGAAAACGTTTTTATTTAATGGTTTACTTAGTAACTCATTATACATTGCCCAATAGCTGGTTGCAGAAAATAACACATCGTCACAAACATTAGAGGATTTAGATGGTGGTATCAGGAAACAAAAGGTCAAACCAAAAGGGGGTCACAGTCTACGCTGTGACGTTACACAGACAAAGTCTGTGTTGATTAGCCGTATATGGTAATTCAAGAAGGTCAATGTCATGTTTCTGTAAGGCAGAATATTTACACATTAAAGACTTGGCTACGGCGGCAAATTGTGATACAAATGCAAAATTATCAATTTGGGAGCTACAAAGGAATAATGAAACGTCCTATTAAATTAACTTATGATAAATAAAACATGATTATATGATATATATATATATATATATTTTCCACGATGGGTCAAATTTTTTGTAAATGAGTTTGAAGGGACTTTCCTGAGATTCCGCATCAGCTTTGTTGCTAAATTAACTAACCGGTTGTTTAGGTACAGCATAGTTAATGGACTGCATATGAAGTAGCAGGCTATATAAAGCATGTCCATGATGTCTACGGATGTCCCAAAAAACATGATGGAGTGCAAAAATTCAATCATGTTACACCTCAGGGGAGCTGGTACTTGGAACTACAATTAATATGATAACGGTAGAGCACTATAACCCCGTGTCAACTCGTTTAAAATATCCTACTATTATTTACAAAATGCGAAATGAACAACTTTCAACAATGGCGAGCCACTTAGTAGCTTTCACTCTTTAGGCAGGCTAACATGCTCTTGGCAGAAAAGATAGACGAAAAAACCCAGAAACTGCATGGGTATTACATGCTGATGTTTCACTCACTCAACCACCCACCTACCCAACCAACTCAGCCTACTAGAATAGGCCTTAGAAAAGCCCACATTTTTCCTTAACTCAGTCTTTGACAAAACTAGTATATTAGTAATGGTAAAACCATAAATAGAGTTGGTTCTAACCTCCAAAACCCTGATGCTGGACATTTTGAAAGTGTTTTTCTTTTTAAGTTAGCACTATTTCTCAAGTTTCTTTCTTGATGATCTTGGATGTACTGTCTCAATGGCATGCAAACTCTCAACAAATAAATGTCCGAGTTTAGCTAACCCAGGCCCATTAGTGGTAACCCAGTTAGGCTGAAATACTACAAAGCCACCGCTAGAAGGCAGCCTTGTTAAATGTATTCAATTAGTTGGATTTAACTGAATTTAACAAAAGTTCAAACTGGGATACTCAAAGATGACATCCTGTGTATAGGCCTGTGCTATTTCTAAGATGGACAGTGCTGTATTTCTTCAGCAACTGTTGTCAATACTGTTGCAACGTCAGAATAATCCTAAATAATTCTGACTTTACTAGTTTGAAAGTTTTCATGCCATTCTTACTGAAAACATTCTCTTGACTCCATGAAGGACAAAAGTACATCTCAAAGAACGGTTTGAATCATCGCAATGTTTTATGCTGAGAATAAATGACATTCCGTCTTGTTAAGATAATTCCTCAGGAGATGTTGCACAAAGGAAGCATAAGAGAATTGACCTGTCTCCTCACTGTGTAGGAAGCTCTCTAGTTAAGAAAAGTTCTGTAACTTTCCTCGTATTTGGGTAACTTTGAAAGGGCTCATCATTTTAATAATTTGATCTAAATATGCATTCAATTTAAGCTTTTAGGTCATAATTGTCATTATTGGCTGCATTTCAAAAACATTTCTATGTTCCTGCTACAACATTTGAAGCGTTAACAATCTCCTGTCTTTCCACTCTTCTTCACACTCTTAACTAGTCAAGCGGTTAGGGTGTTCTACCATCATGGGGTCGAACCCTACCTGTAGCAGGCCTCAAAACTGCGGCGAAATTCTCTGCATTTGCGACCATTTTTGATGTTGATGAGGTAATGTTTTCCTAGTTCTTATAGGTGCAAGTTACAAATATATCTATCTATCTATCTATCTATCTATCTATCTATCTATCTATCTATCTATCTATCTATCTATCTATCTATCTATCTATGTATATCTATATATATCTATATATATATATATATATATATATCTATATCTCTCTATCAGGGTTCTCCCTGTTCTCTCTGTTATAGTGGCACTGCACCACCGTGTAACATTTCAAAACATGGCTGTCACGACACAGACATTAGTTGACGTCGTCGTTTGTGCTGCAGTTAAATTCTGGAACGGTTAAATTGGTTAGAACACATGTTTTATTCGAATAACGCTTCAGAAGCAAAACTACAATATCACGAGTAAGTGCTGTGTGGAGGAACTCCGTGGCTTTTTGATCCACTCTTGGTCCGCAGCGTCGTGAAGTAGAAAGGACATTTTTGGGTCTTGTTCTCTCTTTTATATGAAGGGCGGTAATGAAGGTTTTGAGCAGTGCTAGAAATTATAAAGTGGCTGTATGCAGCGCTGGTGTTAGCGCTGTCATTGAAACAGGACCCACTTAAGTTCCAGTTAGGACACGCGGATGAAAGGTGGTTTATACACTGCAAAGTTTAAATGAAGTTGCACCGTAGCACTTGTGCTATTCAACATATGCACTATTCTGGATTTCCTTTTCACCAGAAAAGGAAAAATCAACCGTATCTGGAGTATATTTCCTAATTACCAGCCTATTGTTGTTATTCTCATTATGATAACTACTAGGTAGAGTTTTTTGATAAAAGACGAGGATGAGTGCAAAGAGTTGGTTCGTGAGGAAAGGGATGTCAAGCACTGGCAGTATAAAAGAAAAAAAGACCATATGCAATAAAACATTTGAACAATTCATTTCAAGCAAGTTAATCTTGTCAAGATTGTGCGAGTGGCGCCATTGCCCGCAGTAGAAAATGTGAATTTTGAGCCCTCCTGTAGGCATCCTTGTGCAAGATGCCACAGCCTGAAATCCCCCAAATGGCTTCTTAATGACCTTTATCTGAAATCAATGTTAAACTCAAATGCTAAAACACTCTTCTTTCTTTCCTTGTACTCCATTCTCTTTCTCTCTCTTACCCTTTTGTTCTGACAGTTATGGATATAGACAGTGCCAGTTCGGTGGTGCTGCAGACCCTGACTCAGGCCACCAGCCAGGACACAGCGGTGCTGAAGCCTGCAGAGGAGCAGCTCAAACAGTGGGAGACCCAGCCTGGCTTCTACTCTGTCCTGCTGGTACAACACGAACACAAAAAAAACACAACATGGTCCAAAAAGCATGGTCCTCTTGTGTAGCTCCACGGGTAGAGCATGGCATTTATAAGCCTCAATTTACGCAGACGTAAACTGTATAAGTGGATTTTTTAAATGTTTTTAACTGAATTTTTCTTTAGCAATGTATTCTCAGTTTTGGTTCCTTTTTAGTTTTATGCTTCAGTTATTTCTGAGCACTGTGGCAAAGTTATGTAGCGCACATCAAAAAATAATGATAATGAGAAATAAATAATGATTTCTTCAGTACATCTGTTTGACCTATCCAAATACATTTTTCGCCTTTTTTTTACAACACTATAATACTTATGGAAGCACCCAAGTTTAATGTATTTCTTTCTGGCCCCCACTGTAACACCCAGACCAAATTTGTATTATTATTATTTTTATATCTCAGAAGACTTGTGTCACAGTTGTGTACAAAATCTTATAATTATAGGGAAAAGCTAAGATAAGGGGAATGTTATTTGCTTTATGACTAAATTCTTAATGACGTACAGATTATTTCTTTATTTTATGCATTTATTAAACCTTCATCATTGAAGGTATCATTTGACCTTGCAAATAGAGAAGATTTGCAATTGGGTATGATAATAAGGGTGCCTAATGAACACAATTCTATCAAAATCATAATCCACATTTACTTTGTTAGTAGGGCTGTTTTATTTATTTTTTGCTCCTCCTGTGCAAAACCATATCGGATAACATTTAGTATATTGCCAAAAGCCTTCATAACACTATACCATACCATTGCATTTGGCTATATGCAGACAACGTTTTTAAACCCGCTAAGATTGCCATAACCCTATTTATTTTTCTCTTGTCCCACAGAATATCTTCAACAACCACATGCTGGACGTTAATGTCCGGTGGCTTGCTGTGCTCTACTTCAAAAATGGCATTGACCGCTATTGGAGGAGAGTAGCCCCACAGTGAGTGCCTGCATCCTCTCCATCTCCTTCTTTTGTGTTTTTATTTCCCCCATCTTGTGTCCCTCTGTTACTGCCCACTGAGATCCTGAGATCCTCCTTCAGATCTTTCAGATATCTTGTGAGTTTTGTTGTTCGTCTTGCGTATCCTTTGTCTCAGACTGATTTTGTTCTGCAATTCAGTGTCTTTGTTTCTCCCGCTGTATTACCCCCCCTTATCTTGGCAATGTCCTTCTAACTTGCTGCTTTTGAACCCTCATTCTTTGATCCTGATCATTATACCTGCAATTCATTCATATTGTCATGGTACCATATTTGATACATTTTGTATGGTATTTGGTAACACTACCTTAGTGTCCTTGTTACAGTGTAATTACACATGTAAACTAACAAGCAATGTAACAACATGTAATTAATATGCAATAGCGTTATGGAAGAGCATGTTACTACTAGGGCTGTAGTCAACCAAAGAAAATCTTGGTCATCTGAAATTCGACCAACTCTCGATCGGCCACAGTGCACTCTACTCTACCTGGTAGCCTAAATATCACGTAAGGGCTGTTTGGAGGGCAGAGCTTACGGCAGAGCTTCAATCTATACACGTCGGAAGATTTGATTCTAGGTTTTGTTCTGTGTTTAATCCCAATGGAAAAAACCCTCCCAATGGGTGGTGCTGCTATGCGTGCAAAGGTGCCAAGTCTGATACGTTCATACTCCAAGTCTGATACGTTCATACTCCAAGTCTGATACGTTCATACTCCAAGTCTGATACGTTCATACTCCAAGCCTATCAGGCGTTAAACAAGTTGATGGAGCATCGCAGGCGACATGAAGAGAAAGAAGTTATGCCTACCGATTTTAGAATGCCAACACACTTTTTTATCATCTATCAGCTGAGTAAATAATATTCAGTAAGTAGACCAGCAGTCATCCTCAAATTGGGCGAGTTCAAAGTTGTGAAAACCGGGGTGTTTTGACCTCCTGTCTTACAATTCTAAAGCCTACGATTATTATAACAGAAACTACGGAGGCTTGAATATTATTATTATTCATAATTATTGTTATTTCTTACACAATATAGCCTATCACTCAAAAATAAAACACATTTGTCTGCATATGTCCCTCCCGCCCCCGAAAATAATGGATTAAGAAGCGTTCTTTTCCAAAGTAACGCCAGCGTAGGTGCAGGTGTCTGGGCGGAATGTGTCCCTGTTTCTCTGCTTCATGAAAGTGAGAACGATTGCTTTTCCATCCATTCACGCCTGGAGTCCACTTGCCAAGTATCAGCGATTGACAGCCCTATACCTTTTTTTGTATCTCAAGTTGGTCTGGGTCAATGTGTTCGTTTTGAGGGGAATTTTAATTAAAATAAAATACCCAATAAATGGGAGCCCCTGCACAGACCCATTTATTGCCTTCCTTTTCTTTTATCTTCTCTGGGAATTGCCTCAGTTACCCTCGGCTGTAATATATATTTAATCAAATCAATCAATTTCTATTAAACATAATTTCTTACCTTGGGGTCCTTCCTTCACCAAAGGCTGGCTTCAGTTATATCTGAGACCATGGTGTACCAGTTTACATAGCTTTGGATTATGCCCAGAATCATGATTAATAGTAGAAAAAATGAAAGATCTTGGACTTGAAAGAAAAGTAAGCACAACACGGCGATGTTTGAAATAAATTTGCATATGACGCCCCCTTGCTTAATTGGCAAGAGAGATTCGGTCTAGACGACTCATCAGTCTAGATTGAGTGTAGCGTACACCACCTCCGGAGGTGGTTTTCACAGCGGTTGGCTATGTCTATGTCTGTCGTACCACCATCCCCACCTGTTAAGACGGAGAAAACCTCTCTTTGCTTGGCAGTCTCACAACCGTTTTCAATTTGCGATTTGAAGAGATACAAAAAGCTTGTGTAAACAAGGCCACAGATAGGGAAAAGGTTTGCACTTATACATATTGGTTCTTATTACCATAAAAATAAGACCAATGCTTGGTAGTATATCACCCTGCTATTCAATGTTTCTATAGTTTCAGTATTGGTTTCCCCTCACTCCAGAATAGTTACACCATAGGTCCCTTTTCTCCCCCTATGTTATTTATATGTTAATTGAATCCATCACTCCACCCACCCCGACCTCAAGCCACCCCTTACCGGTCTTTTTAAATGTGCCTCCAGGCAGGGCACACTCGAGTTTAATGCAATGCCTCATCCGTCACTGCATCATGCTGCCAATCTCTTCAGGAAACTTTTCACCCCGCCGCTTGTCGTGTGTTTGTAATAAGTTATTCTAGTGCAGCAGCCCTCATAGCGGTGCCTTGTGTATGAATGAGAGAGCCGTGGAAAGAGTGCAGCCAGGGTCTGCTGCAGGCGGGTTGAATTTGGCAGGCCAGCTGCTCCTGAGTGATAGCGTTATCCAGGGAGAGAGATCTCCATCACCCTGCTCAGCATATTCATATCATTTATATTAAATGCCTGGAATGGTATGCCTGGACTACAATTTGGATTAAAGGGGCAGTGTGTAGAATTTAGTGGCATCTAGCGGAACAGACTTGGCATAAATGGAATATAATATTCATAAGTATGTTTTATTTTCTGTATTATCCCATGAAAATAAGAATCGTTGTGTTTTCATTACCTTAGAATGAGCCCTTTATATCTACATAGGGTGCAGGTCCTCTTCCATCAGGGCCACCATGTTGAACCGCAATTTTCTACAGAAGGCCAGAACGGACACACGGCTCGAAAATTGATGTTGCTTTTTCCTGAAACAGAAATCGCGGCGTATGTTTACAGTCCCATTCAGCTCCATGATTTGTAATTATTTACAGCCTGAACAAAATACAATTCATAAATCTATCATGGAACCTCATGCCTTGACACTTGGCTACTTGATGAAGTCGTAGACTATGACACCATTTTGAAAGTACTTATTGGCACCTTACACAATACAGACCAGTACAGGCCACCGTAGTTGTAAGAAAGGGAGGGGTGAGGTGGCAGGGCTTAAGACTAACATTTGCCAGTCATTTTTTCATTCGGTGGCACCCTAACAAAATTGGTCACACCCCTTTATTAGCCGCTTTGTCCTATATTGGCATGTCCTTTGTCACGTACCATCCATCTGTGCTGATTCATTTGAACAGATTCACTTCACATAAATTGTAAAATGTTTGTTCTATTTTTACCACCAGCACCTCAACATCTCTTTCCTCGCGAACCAACTCTTCTCACTCTTCCTTCTCTTATATCAAAAAATCTCTACCTACTTATAATAATTAGGTAATATACTCCAATTACGATTTTATTTTTCCTTTCTGGCGAACCTTCATCCAGAATAGTGCATTTCTTTGCATGGTCTTTCATTGTGCAGTTTCATTGAAACTTTGCACAATGTTCAAACCAGCTTTTTAGTTTTATAATCAAAGCAGTGTGTCTTCATTGGAACTTAAGTGGGTCGTGTATCCTATAAGCACGCTCACACCGGTGCCCACAATACAGCCCCGCTATAACTTTCAGCACTGCTCAAAACCTTGGCTCGCATCGCAGCGCCATTACCCCTCATTATATTAAACACAGAATATTCAAATATTCTGACGGGTTTTGTCCTTTCTACTAAAAGTCACCTAGCTGGAGTGTGGCAGCCACCTAGGTGGAGTGTAACAATGTCCAATGCTACACACCACCTAGGTGGCTGCCACACTCCACCTAGGTGACTTTTTTCTGGGCTCCTCCAGACAAGGACGCAGGGTGGTGGTGTTGGAAGCCGGTATATTGTAAGGTTTGCAGATAATGATACATGGCCTGGTGCTCCATATTGCCATGTAGGAGATCTCTCTCTCTCTCTCTCTCTCTCTCGCTCTCTCGTGTGTGTGGTGAGAGCTGGTTAACTTGTGCACAATGAATGCTCAATGTGCAACAGGTGTGCAGCCTCACCCAGCCCCAGTGTCCAATTAGTTTGACTCGGGCTAGGTGAGGCTGCTTAAACCAGCCATCTTCCACACACACTCCCACAACCTCATTCGAGTGTTAGGCTGATATGAAGATGCATCAGTTATAGTGACATACATATACAACTGGATTATTTAATTTAAATGATCATTTTGAGAAAGTATTTGCAAGCATAATATACATAATTTAATGGGATTTGTTTGTTGCAATTTTCCAAATTGCCATTTTGATTCTCAATTTTCTGCCCTTTCACCATCTCCCGCTGCATTGATGTTTTTGTATTGTTGTAAGCAACATGATGTAACGCATGCTGTCTTTTTCCATCTACTTCAATGTTTTCACAGTTCCTTGTCGGAAGAGGAGAAGACATCACTGCGTGCTGGTCTTATTACAAATTTCAATGAGCCGGTCAACCAGGTAAGTGTTTTTTTTTAAGTGTTCTTTGAGAAGTTGATGCATGTTACAAACAAGCATGTCTCAAAAATATCCATTTAATCCAATCTGTTGAGATATTTTCAAAAGCCGTTTGTATTTCGGGATGGACATTTAACCACCGCCCTATATTTGGCAAACATTCTGTCTACTACTTAAATCTTAAGATATTGAAAAAAAGACTTATAGACTCTATAATTGTGAATTCCTTTGTATGTGTTATCACATTGCCATGGAAACAATACAGTTTAGAGGGAGGTAAGCTTAATTATCATATGGCTTTAATTAACAGGGTAATATTTTTCTTTTAAGTGCGTTTGATGAAATAACCTTCTAATGATGGTGAACCTACAGCAAATGACTTGGCAAATGAAGTCCTTGGAAAAGCTTTTCAATGGAGTTAGCCCTTGGAATTCTTTAATATTCAGATTTGTGTGACTAATTTATAATGGGGGTCCAAAGAGCATGTCTTGGACTTGAGTTAACCTTCTCCTCTAAATGTCCACACGCCTCCGTAGCTACATGCTGAACATCGCACAAAAAATACTGATTGTGACGATATGAAGCAAGTTAACAAGAGTTGTTAATTGGTAGTTTATTCAAGTTAATAAGAGCCTTTCTATTCACAAATGTCACAAAAATGTCTCTACCCAACTTTGACTAGATAATACAAATCAAAATGTTCTTTATGAACTTTGTTATTGTGGCCATTCATGCTGGCCATTGCAGCTGGCATAACTTTAGTGAGTCGTTAAGACTTAATTTAGCCATATTATTCAATACTCTATTCAGCTATTGTACGTGCCTGGTTAGAATGGCCTCACAGAGCAAAATTTACAATTTGTGCAAAGAGAAATCTGTACTTTGCTTCAACCACCACACATCATTATTATTATGGGGGATGTACTGTATATGTACTGTATAGGTGCAGTGTTTAGAATTTGGTGTTATCTAGCAGAACAGACTTGGCAGAAATGGAATATAATTTTCATAAGTATGTTTTAATGAGTGTATAATCCCATGAAAATAAGAATCATTGAGATTTTGTTACCTTAGAATGAGCCCTTTATATCTACATGGGAAGTTGTAGATAGTGCACATAGGGTGGATGGGACATTAGAGAACAGTTAAAGATGGGTAAGCTGGTAGGGAAGTTATTGTTGCATGGTGCTCACTGTGAATTTATGATTCACAAAAAAATTGTATATTGATATGAATGATAAAAAAAAGATTCTACACCTTTGAGGTCATAGGTGAATAAGGTGTTCAAACTGGAGTACATTTCCTACATTTCATTTGCATAGTTAACTACTAATTCTGTAGGCTATAGCCCAAGATTTGAATGGTCATGTCAGCAAAAAAAGGTGAAATGTTACATTGTCGTCAATATATTCCTAAACTTTAGAACGTTGCGTAACTTTTCCCTTTATAAAAAAGGACTCTCCTCAGCTCGGCTTAAAATGAGAGCCGACAGAAATCCCCTGACATACATTTGTCTGACCCTATCGATGGTCAGGTCACCTAGGGGCCCAAAGCAGGATACATTTTGGGGGCCTGTCTGAAGTCCAGCCATCTTCCATAATCAAATGGCTCACCAGTGAAATCCTCACGAATGTGGCGCAAACACTATGAAAGTCCAGCAAAACTCAACTCACACAGGTCACTGACAAGTGACTCCTGAGCTATCTCAGCTAAAAATGCTGCTCACATATTAAGGTCTGGCTGAAATCTCTGGCAGCCATGAGGCTCCATGGTAGCCTGACCAAGTTGGCCCGTGCCTCACATTGGTCGCTAAGTATACATTTAACTTGTCAACATAGCTGGCCACCGTTCTTACTGCTTACAATAAACCATATTTTCCTTTTTACTTCCACTTTATTTTGTAGGAATGGTTATTGTTTGAAAATTACCAACTGTGTTTGTCCACTAGGCAGCTTCAAATCTACAGTATTATAATATCTGCTCTTTGATTTTATTGGTATTTGTATAACGGTATTCGATAAATGACACAGATTAGTTTGACAAATTAAAGTAGCAAAGTAAATACCACAGTACTGCAAAATCAGCATTTGAAGGTGCTAATGGAACAAGAAGACGAACAAGAAAGAATTCAATGAACCTCTTGAAGCAAGGTTTCCTTGTTTTCAAACGTAAACGGTGACCCAGGCTCATGTCCAGTTAGTTCTTCAGTATGCTCTGAGACCATTTTAGAGGATGTTCTTGTTCTTGGAACCAGGAGTCATGGAGAGTCTCGGAGGTCTGGGGCAGTTAATAGAATAGACCTTACACAAGTACGCAAAGACAGCATGATGAACTGTCTTTTTTAGTATTTGTTTTAATTTGCTTGGATGCAAGCAGGCCTAGCCGTCTGTGTCGAGTTTGCACGCAACACTACTTCAAAAGAAAGCAAGATGATGTGTTTACTTTCCAGAGTTTTCATCATCTCTGGTTGTGTTTACTGCATAAGCCACAGGCATATATGTCCTATGTCAAATTGCAACAAGCTGCAGTTGTCATTACTTGCTATAGTTTTGTTGTCCTTTTCATATCTTTTCTAAATAATGTGTTTCCAAATCACTCTAGTGCACCATAGCTGTGTAACCAACCCAATCAAAAGCATTAGTTCTCCATTGATTTATTTTAGCTTGCTAAGGAAAGGTGATTCTATAGTTCTATTTTATAGTTTTGCTAATGCACTTTTCACTCAAAAAGCATACCTCTTAATTTCTGTGCTATTATTTTGGATAACCATAACATAAGACAAGCCCTGATTTGAAAAAAACAATTATTCATTTATTAGGTCGATTTTGGTATTTAAACTTACTACATTAGTCCATTCAGGCCCAGTGAGACATGTGAGACATGTGCTTTAATATATGGGGTATTGAGCTGGTGGTGATAAAGCTGTCTTACAACTCTATATTACACATTGAGAGCATTTTACA
>OOFG01094311.1:0-10706 GCA_900323295.1 Molva molva | reverse complement strand
TGTTGTGAATTAATTGAATGATCCGTCCACATGTCATGACCTCAGATGCGTTGGCTCGTCCTCCTGTGATAAAAGGAATTTACTCTGAGAATGCTAATATTATGGCAACCTACTTGTATGCCTAAAAGCTGCAGTATCCTTGCCAGATGTATCACTCTTGGGTAAAGAAAAAAAGCCCACTGTAATTGGCAACTGGGGAAATGGCAAGAACGACGGTCTTTAAACAAGGACGTGAAATGTGGAGGACTGATGTTGGTTTCTTGGATGTAGTTTTATATTGTGTTGATTTGCGATGTGTGTATCATGCTTGTTACGCTACTTTTACGGTGTTTATTGGGCCTAGGTTGTGTTGATTGATGTTGTGGACCATTTTCCTGCAAACACAATTTCCCCTCAGAGAAAATAAAGTTCACCCGTGAATTGAAAGTGAAGATAGGGAAAACTGCACATCCCATTTAAAAAGGCAGACAAGCACAATGTTTGCTATGGGGTCCCACAGCAACACGTATTTTATAAATGTAGGTCAATATCGTGAAGGTTTCTATGGGTCAAAAGCACACCAAATACAGGAAAATGATCTCCACTAATCAAAGTCCCAATAAACTGGAAACAGAATATCCTTAAGCGGAACAAAATAGGTAAACAAGCTATTTTACTAGCTCTAATATAATCCTAACTGTTGTGGAACACGCTTTAAAAATCGTCATAACAAATAAATACAAAAAAACTGATCAACATATTGCTGCCCAAAGACATTCAGCAACATTGATACAATGTCTGAACAGCTGACAAAAATATTTTCCTTGGTTTTATTTTTTCTGCATTGACATTTTGCATTTTTAAGTCCTAGTAAACAATGTAATAAAAACTGAAAATTAAATATTTTACTAGCCACTTATCTGTAATCAATCAAGTGCCCTGGTGTGCTGCTTTGAAACCTGACGACAGGTCAGTGTCAGGAAAATACATAAGAAACAATTTAGCGTATATTTAGTTTTAATGGGTGGTGTGATTTATGAGCTTCTTGAGCAGTGTGTCCCCAATCAAGTTCATCACACACTAACTGGAGGCCTATTGGGCATCTGGCCTGCATAAGCAGCAGGACAGCCAGTTAAAATAAGCCCTTGGTACAATAGTATGAATATTTAATTAATTATTAGTCGTGTAATTTCTCCTCAGGAATTATTATCCCTCAAACTGGATTGTGAATTTAATTATTAGCCGCCTTTTTGTTTTCATGTCCCGCTCATTACTGTCAGGATTGATGTAACATAAACTTCATTAAAAATTAAAGTGGGATTCTTAATTACAAGGCTATCCTCGCTGAAGCCAGAATTAGCCAACTCAGTGATGTGCAAATGAGAGCATTACTTAAGAAACATGCTGGAAGTAGTTATGCTAATTCAACGGGGTTCACAGTGGTAGACCTTTTCACTTGTGGTTGCATATTCATTAAATGCACTATGCAAATTTAATGTAGCAGCCTTAGTAATGCCTTGTTAATTTATTCAGATTTATTGAGTAAGACTTGTAAAAAGTAGCAATTTAATTAGCCTATCTCAGATGGTGGGTGGCAATCGCTGAGCATTTCGAAAAAACCACGTTGAGCTCTATGAAGGGAAAAACAACGATATAGGAACATGCTTTACAATTCATAGGCTTTAAAGGGGTTATTTGCTACGCTTATGGGGCGTTCAAAGAGAAATCCCTTAAACTGTGCACTTTTTTCCCCTAAGAGTAGGCGATCTAAGAGGAAATAACCCTCTCCTCTGAGTTAAGGACAGGGCAGGAGGAGTTGCTGAGTCCACAGTCTAATGGCTGAAATGATGCCCCTCAGGCACTTAATCCGTCAGTGCACTGATGGGTAAAACCAAGAGGCTGTTCCGCTTATTTACACGAGCTCCAAGGGTCCTGGGCAACTTGCCCCGGCGGGCCCATCAGCCAGTGAGGTTACAGTAGCGTCCTGCTCCTCTCATACAGTGTGTGGCTGCTGTGTTCACATTGTAATTAAATTACAAAAAATATATAGATAATTCTTTTTGTCAAATTGAAGATAATAAAACAACTATATTTATACAGTAGCGGCGGCTAGTGACTAAAAACAATTGGGGAAGACGGGAGGAAACTGTGTCAAGTTATTTTAGCCGAAAAGTCAGGAAATAAGGGGATTACCATGGGTTTTTAATTTTAAATGGATTGAGGAAGTGTTGAGTTTGTATTAAAAGACTAATGCAGAAAAAAACAAAAAGCAAACATGGGCAGCTCAGAAAGCAGTGAGGCTTCGTACTAAATTATGAGCAAATATACTTAGCAAACAGAGGGAATCAGTATAATAACTCTCTAATATAAGCCTGCTTCCAACAAAGGCCTGGCCTCTGCAGTTGAGGTAAATAACGGCCCCCGACACTATTTGAGGAATTACAGTATACAACTAAGGTAAGGTAATGAACCCGAAGTTTATCCCCATCTTCCATAAGGAACAAATATCATGTAATCCTATATCATATTACAGCAGAAAGGATGCATATAAAAAAGGGGCCAGGTGAACGAGAGGGCGAGACACATCTACTCACTGCGGGCCCTGGATGAGAATGAGCCTCGTGCATGCATAATGTGTCATTAGAAGCTTGTCAGTCCAACCAGGGATGACGCAGCATCCAGTACATTACACTGGGAATTTTACATTTTACAAAAAACACGGAAATCTGGAATTGTGAAAAACAAAGCAAAAATGAAGACTGTTATGTCTGGGAGAAAATCGACTCGCATGTAAAAAGCTAAAATATAAACACAAAGTCGTCTAGTTTTGTCTTCAGCCCATCTGCTCTGCTTATAGACCCATCACCCATTGGAACACCCAGATTCTTCCAGCATCATAACTCTTTTAGTTGATTTTCAAAAATAAGAGCTGAACCCATTAAGAGCAGCAAAGAAAATCTTGGCCTTGGGAATGCTTTTCAATCCTTGGCTGAGGACAAGATTAAGGCAATGTGCCTAGCAATGCAAAAAGACTGCACTGGCGGCAACATCTCACACCTTAGCTTGTCAGCCGTTAAGATCTGATGCCATAATGGCAGCGCTGTCATAAGTTTGTGCAATGAGCTTCTCAACAAAGTTCAAACCAGACATCTATGACAGCAGTAACTCAAAAATGAACTTCCCATAACAGATGGATTCGCCAAAATGATGGATTCGCTCAAAAATGAACATCCCATAACAGATGGATTCACCAAACCAATCATGGGAAAGATACCCCGGTTGGTCTTAAATCTAAATTGTCTCCTATAGTCAATCTATTCGAAACAGATATTCTCACTTCACATTTTACTCACTAACATCTGAAAGATGGCTATGTAATTTCTATCAAACTATAGTCAAATAATAGTTCTTGAATGTGATTGAACTCATTTCTTTTTCTAATGCCTGACTGGTTATAAACATATTCTAATAGAGACATCCACTATATATTAAAGCTCCCGACCTACTGATTACGGTGGAGTGTTCGAAAACATTCTAGGACAAGGGGGATTGCAACCTATAAGCTTTTATCAGCTATTCAGAGTATCTGTGGACATTTATATGGAGATATATATATGTATATATGTATACATATGTGTATATTGTCATATACTTTTAATAGATATATAATGGCAAAATGTTTTTGCCCTGCACACTATATCCAAGAGTCCATACAGATTTTCTTTCATGGGGCCCTAAATTCCTAGCTACGCGCCTGGACGTTATGTTAGCACCCCGACTCAATATACTTTGTAAAAATGAAAATCCATTCCGTTAATAATACATTTCCAAAATGAGAATGAGATGTAAATCGGAGGGATTATCTCATTGTCTTTCCAAAGACAGCTCCTTCATGGTGAATGAGAACTTTGACCTCCTTGTGCTGTCTGCACCCTCAGGCCTTGGCACTTGTCTGTGTGGCAGATCCACAGCAGAAGGGTTGGATGGCTGAGCAGCTCTGGGTTCATTTGAGCTGCCCACATCCCAACACAAAGTACATCCTACATCGTTATTTCTTCCCCTTAGGAAATGACAGGTTTGCAGCATCTCCAGTGCTGACCTAACGGATGGTTCATCAAGAAATGTGTCATTAAAAGTAGGCCTACATACGCCTTCTGTACCCCTTTCATTGCTTCTGCATGTACACAATGTATTCAGAGTATTGTATTCTATGTTTATGTTTTTATTAAAGTTTTTTTATGTTGAAAAACATGATGAGTTCATTCTGGAGATTATGTCGAACATGATTGGCTCATACAGATTCTATGTGGGACTCATTTCAACCCCAGCACATGGATTTTGATAAAGGGAGCAAACTGACATACTTACTTACTTATTACTAACTCTTATCTTCAAACTGCTTTGAAACTGTCAGTCCTATACCCTGATGCATTGCAAAAGAAAACAAGAAACTGCAACAACTGTTTTAATTTGTGGAACCATAGGGCATGTTTACTCAAATTTGGCTTGTTTATTAGCTTGTTATTAGCATAAGAAACATAAAATGTTCTGAAAGCAACATGCTCATGTTTGGAACTCTGGTTGTGTGTAATCGATTAGCTTCTGGCTAAATATGTAAATACACATTGCGTGTAAACACAAACATTTGTAGAGGTTTGTAAACAATATCAGCATCACTGAAATGTGGGGCCCTTCCGGATTGTTTTAAGATTCATACGAGTTGACTGAAAGACAACAGCCGACAGTGCTTTTCCATTGCTGCATAGAGAAAGCAGAGATGGGTTGTTGCCAAAGCGATTTAGTATAACATTTATCTAACTTAAGCAACTCCGTTTCTTTGTTGTAGTTTTCATCGTGTTCCACCTAAATCTGCATAGCTTGTGACTTTGAGGTGAGTCGCAATTTTCACGCTTGGGTGTAGGCTGGCAAGCAGCAAAGATGGTGACGCATTAACCTGCACTGAAACCGTGTGTGCGCCGTTTTACTGACATCAAACACAGCCCCGTGATGACAGCCTTCCCTGCTTTCTTCACAGTCATTGGATAATAGCCAGATTTTAGAAAAGCGTCTGTCCAGCAGTGGTTTGACTTTTGAATCCTCAAAATGTGGGACATCGACTCAATATTTTGGACGTGGGACCAGGGAGAGAAATGCTGTGCAGTGCCGCATAAAGCGAGACACCTGGTCACCCTAAACACAGTACGAATGAAAGGATTTTGGTCTAACAGTATACTACTGTAGCCTGGAGACAATCCTGATCACGTGACCTCACATTCTGTTTCGCAACACAGATCAATCTGGACCACTAGCCGCCCACATCGATTTCCTGAAATTACAATGTGATCTGCGCCATTAAGGGACTGTGTCGTAGTCGATGAGGTAATGGTGCCAATCAGGGACTGCGTCGTAGTTTATGACTTAAAATACCGGCCTCCGCTGGCAAAACAGTAATGTGGCCTCCGAAGCAATGAGCGGTAACGTTAACAGTAGTGGAGTAAACACAGCCATAAGTGCTGTTATTGCAGAAATAGACTCAATAACAACTATTAAACAAGAACAAGAGTATGCACCGTGATGGTGTCACATGTTTTATTACCACAAGCGCCAGAGTCGCCTGCCCCACCCCCTACCCCCTGGAAGGCCCACTGACGGAGCAGGACATGGCCAGGCTGAGAGCTGCCATTGACCCGAGCTCCCCGTCTCAGGACCATGGACAAGACTTTTATTTTTCAGTTGTCAATTATGTGCTTCACAATACATTGAACACTCAGAGGGACACATGGCAGGGGGGGAAACTACTGTTTGTATTGTAAGAACATCAGACATCAGAGACCTACATTATCACTTGACCAAAGCAAAAAACTAAATGGAACGGTTTGAAGGTAGTGTGTATGCTCATTTAAACTCTGTCGAAGCTTGCACAATGATGGTTTTAAACTCATCATATGTATTTAGATGTGCTAAGGGAAATGTTATTGTGTTGGAACACTCACTGATAGTTGGGTGACAGATAGTGTGCCCCGGGATCCTCACTTGGCACTGGTGATCAAATTTGACAATTACTTTGAAGGCCTGCAGTTCTGACTGCAGGAGTGGCTTGGGCCCCTGTCCAGTCAGCCATTATAGACCCTTGGGGATAGAGAGTTGGAAGAGTTCGGGCTCGTCTTCTTCACCTGCCTTTTCTTCTGCCTGTTTCTCTTCTTCTCTTTCTTCTGAAATGCATTACATAACACTAGTTGAAATAGGTAACAATCTATTTATTTGATTCTGCACAGTAGTTATGGAATCATGTTGTGAAAAAGGCATAACAGCACAGTACATACATGATTGCAAACATACAACATGACAAAGGTAGTAACTGTACTTTCTATCTGTTATAGAAAGTCTTGAAGGAATTTGATTATTTTACTATCAGGTGCTTCCCTTGCTGTTCCTGTGTCGCTCTTCCACTGCACACTAAAACAGGAGAAAGCAGGAGGTCCACTAATTCCAGACATCCCCAGTCAAGGAATCGTTTGTAGAGGTTGTCCATGTGCTTCAAGGATCACCAGGAGGCTGTGCAGCTGAAGGCCTTTGCGTGTCTGCTGCAATTTTATTGACCATAAAACGTTACTGTATACTGTGTATGTTAGTCATCAGAATTATGGAAAAGTTATTTCCAGACCAAAATAAACATGATATATTTGTAAAAAAAAGTAAATTACAGTATGTATGTTAGTTATTAGAAGTATGCAATTAAAAGTAGGAAAAGTTGTTTCCAGACAAAGGAAACATCTGTTACTTGAGCCCCCAACCCCCCCGTCATTGATCACAAACCAAATGCTCCGTGGCGCTTCATCATTCGCAGAAGTAATTACACCTTTTTTGCTGTAAGTGATTGAGATCCGTTTACAGCGAGAGGAGATGAGTTTAATGGAAATCATCAGTTGGGCTGAGCTCCCCAGCAGCTAACCAGGGTCCCCTGCCACCCCCCATCGCCTCTCCATAGCTCCTGCCTGCCGTTCTAGCCGAAGCAATTTACAGCATTGTTAAGTATTAGCCTCCTCCTATAGGAACGAGTAACTTCTCTCTTTTCATTTCACACTCCGGAGTCTTTGCTTAACCTTTAAGGCTCTCGTCTTGGAACACCTTCATGTATGAAACAAGTGCCAACTTAGTGAAGGCATATGTGAAGAGATATAAAATCTGAGCAGTGAAACTACACAGATCGTTAATGGTTCTGAGACAGACACTGTCCGGCTGCCACCGTCAGCACCTTGGACTGAGTTATTCCCCACAGCTCACCCTCGTCAGATAATTCCAAACCTCCTATACCAAAAGCAATCGGTATGGATTATGCCATTATGAATTCAACTGTATGGCAATGTTTTAAATAGTATCCATTCATGGTTGAGAAATCCTAAAATAACCCAAATATTCACAGTGTAAGCAGGGGCTCAGAGGCTTTCCATGTGTCCATTGCAAGTGTGTTGATATTGTCCTGTTTAAGATGATACTTTCCCAAAAACTCAGAGTGCAGATAACGCAGCGTTAGGATTTCTATTTTCATCCTCAATGCTTTGTCTGGTTTTATAAAGCCTTACCCCGAGGGTGAGCTCATTATATCAAGGGATTTTAGCACCAAAACGAAATTAGTATGCAGAATAAGCTCACTGTTATCTACAGCATCTGTCATAGATCGGATAGAACTAAACCACAGAGTGCAAGTTAATGCATCGAAAATGTGCAAATCAATATTTTGAACCTAAAGTCTATACCTTTTTCTTTCTTGTGTCTAGAGAGAAGAACATATTTTGTTAACGTTTATAATTTTGCTATTACATAGTATGCATTTCGTTAAAGAGTTTCAGTAAGAAGTGCATTTGTCTTGCATATACCACACGTTCCAATTGCAAGATGTTTATTATGTGCAATATGCAAATATCTTTACACGGACCATGGAACACAACCAGTATGACTAAATGACTGCTAATAATTCAGTTCATGTAATCAAGGAGAAAGTTCAGATGAACCAGGAATGCGGTTGAATCTGAAAGTAAATTAAATAGCATAATAAGCCTTAGCCTACACCTCCACACTTCTGCGGTTCACACAATCAAAGGACTTACTTGACGTCCTTTTGTTATAAAACCTCCGGGTATAAAATAAAAAGGTGCCAAGAGTACAAAACATTACACAATTATCTTGTGACAAACTGAACCCATCTCCAAAGCATCATTTTCTACCGATTAATTAACCCACTGTATTTGGCTGGCATAGAACAACCTACAGTAATTTAATTACTGGATACAATTGTACCATCAGCACATCTCTAGTCGAGAACCAGGAAACAAGTAAAACATTTATGGGAAAGATGATATTACGAATGGATGCATTTTAGGGATTTAGATATTAGGCATAAACCATTTTTAAGCTAAAACATAATAAAATCAATAATCTACATCATAGTTCTCACAGTATTTATAAGCTCACAGTATTGACAGATCATTCATATCTGTCAATACAGAAAATTGATCATTGATACGTATCCTTTACTCGACTGTTGATAATCCTTTAGACTTATGTTTGTGTTGCCACTTTCCAACAACTATTTCACAGGGAAACTTCTTGGTTCGGCAACTCTGGTCCCATGAATCACTTTGACAAGCATGTGGCAGACATTCATACACCTATTCACATAATTAGAAACATGTTTGATTTAGATTGACTGATTTAAAACCCATAAGTGTAAGGGGAGTAAATAGGTAGAGTTCTTCATTATTGAAAGTGTTTAGCAGAATTATATTCAACTATATTTTGCCATTATACAGCTAATTACTAATAATTTGAGCCTATGTGATACCTTTATTTTGTACAATGTTGGTTGTACATATTGATTGTAGCCAAAATTGTATAAATCTTTTAAATGTTCCAGGATAGCAACCTTGTTAGAGATGGCTACCGTACACGGGATTGAAAACAATATATCGGCCCAACTGTAGCCTACCCGTCAAACAGCGTCACCTTTAAGAGTCTTCTGCGCCACAGTCAAACTATAGTTTCTGAAAAAAAGGATTTCTCCTGGGTTTTCTCATCTCAGCGGAAAATAGAAAAATGATTCCATTAATGTTGCATCTCTCGGGTCATTTGTCAACGCAGACACCTGATTAATTAAGCCTGGTGACTGGATTAGCCTTGCTTTCCCTCCCAGAAATAGGGATCCACAGAGGGTGGAAGCAGTCATCTCAAACTAAGTGAGCTGTGCCAATTTTTATAGTAAGTCACAAGTAAGACATACTTTATTAATATTACCATACGCCTGTTTGCTTTTCCACTTTGGAGTTACTGTATTCTTTCAGCTTAATTACATATGAATAATTAAACAGAGCTCCTCCGCTATTTGCTGCTGTTCACAGACTGGATATCCACTGTGTTTATTTGATGGCTTATTTGTGAGCCTTAAGATTAATCATTTAGTAGATGAAAGGAATCTAAGATATATATGATATCTGGGAGCGCATCTATGTTCCCAGGGTCCTAAGTTCCCATGGTCCTAAGTTCTCAGCATCTTATGTTCTCAGCGTCCTATGTTCCCAGGGTCCTAAGTTCCCCAGTTCAATATTCTGTTAACACACATTAACCCCCCTATTGTGTTTCAAGTTTCAATATTTCATGAATTCAGAAAAAAATTTACTCAGAGGCAAAAACAAACTGGATTAAATAAGATAATTAGAGTTAGATTCAAAATCATGTTTACTAGGCTTGTTTTGACCTAAGGAAGCATTAAACAAGAACCATTAGTAATTCCATCAACCCAACCATTTCAAAAGTTCCCTCAAGTGAAGGCCTATAATATATTGAGTGCCATATGGCAGTGCTTGGGAACCGGCCCCTTTGACGAGTTCCCACAATAGAGGTTCCCAATTTTGTGTCATATAAATCTGGGGAACATAGGAATGACGCCTGATATCTGTTGCTTGGGCATGGTGCCATCCATAGCATCATTCTATATCTGACGTAAACTACCACTGGATATATGTATGGTACTAGCTCACTTTCAGTGATTTAAAACAATAATGCAACTCTCATAATGTACTGTAGCCAAAGGAAGAACCAGTATGGCCTGGATACATCTTGATAAAGACATTATGCCATAACCCAAATAGCGCCAGTCAAGGTACATTATAATATGGCAGTGAAACAATAAACATAAATAAAACAGTATTCTGTGCTGTCAAACACACCACACAAGGCAGTTATATAAAGACCATGATTCCCTTTTATGTCAGACAAAAATCTAGTCATAGACATAAGTACAAAACATTTATCCTTTCTAATGAGTTCCTCTGGTTTCTGTCTCCCACTTGGTGAAGGTAGTTTGTGTGTGTGTGTGTGTGTGTGTGTGTGTAAGATTGTGGTAATTAATCTGTGTCCTTCAAGAATCCTGTATCTATTGTGTTCCCACCCAGTGAACAGTGGAAGGGAGAGTTAGAAAGCAAGAAGAAAGAGAGAGAGATAGAGAGAGAGAGAGAGAGAGAGAGAGAGAATGGAGAGCATCCCTGTGCATTGGATGGGATTAGCAATTCCATTTTCACTCCCCCACCCATACGCAGATAAAAATCATGTTGCCGTACACTGGCACTATGCATATTGAGAGAGTGTGTGGGTGTACTTTATGGACATTGCGTGTACTACCCCATGTCCCTTCTCTAATCCCTCTTGTCTTCTCTTCAATCTCTTCTCGTCAA
>OOFG01094308.1:8689-26938 GCA_900323295.1 Molva molva | reverse complement strand
AAATAAACAACCCCCAGGGTTTTGCAGATTGTAGTGTACATTATATATTACAGTGTTTTCGTCTCTGTCCTTTACCACATGTTTAGCTTTTGGTGCTATAATAAAACCTGTGATTGAGCCTAATGTGTTTTGTTTCAAAATACTGTGCAGTGCACGTCCGGGCCCTTTCAAATAGCCTTGTTTGGCGTTGTCCTGTAACGTTTCTGTTAACTATTGACATAGTGTAAATAGATTGGCTACCAAAGTTTTTTGCCGAAACACCTTATCCTATAGGACAAACACAAGATTAGTTCACATGCAACACATTTTCCGTTATTCTTCTCCAATATTGTGTTGATGTGGTTGAGCCAGGCTTAGTAGGCCTATCATTGGCCATTGCTGGATTGGATAACGGATTAGTTTATGTTTTGTTGAATTGTAGGCTACATTTAATGTTCCAACTGTGAGAAAATGATCAGCCCAACTAAAATATACAATATTACTAGTTATTAGTAAAACAAATCATCAAGAAATCATAAAGTAAATGGGATCCATGGGGTAAGTTGGAAACGTCATAGTAAAAACCTATTATTAATTGGTCATATGATCTGTCTGTTCTCTTAGCTGTGTGTTGTTGTGACTTGTGTATTTCAATTAAAATGTGAAGAATATAGCCAGAAAACTTTGCTTTTTTTTGGCTTTTTCCGTCCATCAGGGAAAGGCTCTTTTATTTTTTACAAAATGTGAAATGCCATCTAGTGTACCATTAAGGATATGTCGTGGCAATGTTAGCATTGTCAATTGTCAAAATAGAAATCATCAAACTGCCAGGACAGATAATACGATGATGCGAGTTCCTTCGGAATAAATCACGATGATAAAGTATTTTTTTGTCCCTGTCGACTCGGGTACCCCTCCCCATTTTGTATAATGGTATCGCCCAAGATACAGCATCTCGCTCCAAACATTCCGACTCATTCAATAAATAAATTTCTTATTGTTGCTTTTGCATCCGTCGTGGAAATATCAGTTTTAGTTTAACTACTGCGGTTCCCCATTGTAAACATTTATTTCAGCTCTCAGTGAAACATCAAATTCCACTCGAGTCATGGATGCAGTCTGCAGCAACAGGAGCATGTCTTACAGTAGATGGAGTTATGACAGGTAAATACGATTTTTTTAAATGTATAGTTTAAGCAGTTCAACGTGTCTATAAAGTGTCATCAATTTAAACTTAGCGTTTGAATTCTCATAATCAAATTAGACATGTTTCTTAGTCAACTGCGCAATAGTTGTCAAGTGTATTCGAGATCGTCCGCGTGACTAATTATGTCGGCTAAATGTGTATTGTTATGAATGCATAATAGTGTTTGCTATTCAAAATTTTCTGCATGAATAACTCGAAGTGTTAGGTTTGCTCTGGCTGCCCACAACGCTGGAATGAAGTAAGATCCGAAGCCCTTGCTCATTTCAATATATCCTTCTAGAAGAGTGTTCAAATAAGGAGTGTTTTGACATGAATACAGGTGTAATCTGTACTTTTCAAGGACTGATTAATACACATAGCCTACTACTGTATGTCTTCTATGGCAATACCACATACTAATATCGTCACTCAGCGCAGAGGTAGGCTACTACTATGCAGAGATGCTAGCCATCTTAAAGCTGCATTTCAATACTAACCACCCTGTGCCAGGTCCTTTAAATGAGGGAAGTTTGTTTTCTAATGAAATGTGACATGACATCGTTACTCGTGCAAACCTCTATACAATGTTATATCTATTTCATAGCCACAAAGCACATCCAGATTATTAATCTATTTCTTCAAGATTAGAATTAGGACAAATTAACAGAAATGCTTGTGCAGGCTAGGCTATATGAAATCTGAGGCAGCAATACAATTTACAATTTTATAATGGTAAAATTAAAAAATCGGACATGTTGTCAACTATAAACCCTTTATATCCTAATCACAACAAGTCACTGGGAAATGAAACGTGACAGCAAATACTATATATTATGCAGAGTTCCACAGTGTAATAAGTATTCAAAATGTGTTTGGATGACCAAAGAGATTGTAACCAGAGCTAGCGGTCTTTTAGAATCAGAGATTACATTTTTTTTCCTTTTTTTCTATGTAAAAAAACCCACCATCATTAACAAGAGATAGAGACAGAGAGAGAGGAAAGCTCATGCAATGCACACACACACACACGCACACGCACACGCACACGCACACGCACACGCACACGCACACGCACACGCACACACACACACACACACACACACACACACACACACACACATACACAGTACCTGTACTTCCACTTTGGTTTTTTACCTGTGGAGATTACAGTCGGCAGTAGAGAAATAACGTTCTGTTCCATTTTTTTTGTTTTTTTTCCATTTTAGCCTTTTATTTCGTAATTAAAAAATTACAAAAATAAAATAGATTACATCTTATATCATTAAAGTTACCCCACAATGTGAGAATGCTCTTCTAATACATAAAAAAACAAAACATTTAATGTAAAATTGTATTATATACATAAGATCCACAGGGAAAACCATAAGAAAAACATAATAATAGTGGATAAACCTCCTTTAGAATTTGGTTGAACCCTTCGGTATTGGACAACTATGTTGCAAAAAACATGTGGCAATTATTACTAGTAAGACCTAGGGGAATTGTTCATCCTACGCACAACTATATAGTTGGATTACAAATTGCAGTAAATCAAAATGTTTTCTGCGTATCAAATCCAAATAGTTTGTGGCGTGCACTATCGTGCCTCAATGTCCGAAATTGAAAACACTCGTTTTCCTAAGTTTTGAGTATTGCCAATCTGTGTGTTTATTTATAATTATATTGTTAATTAAAATAAGGAGACAGAATCACAAATCACAGTGGGAAAATTAGTAATAATAAGTGTGTTTGGACCTTTCATCTGCTGACCTCGCTATCAATCAAGGCTTTCTTATAACACACAAAATCAGTATTAGGGATATTGTAGTGCTGGTGTGGTATACAACCTGCCTCGCCTTAACACATTATTAGCTCATCTTCTTCTTCACACACACACATACACACACACACACACCCACACACACACACACACTCACACAAGCAATTGGATCTCTATGTACCCACACACACATACACACACACACACACACACACACACACACACACACACACACAGAGAGACACACATTCACTCAAGAATACACAGATACACTTGGACAAACACACACACACACACATACACACAAACGCATACACACAAGAGAATGGATCTTTATGTACACACACAAACACACACACACGCACACACACACACACACACACATACACACAAACGCACATGTACACACAGCATGTTAATTCAACAACCCTGGCTCCCACTCACTCACACAGCATTCTAGAGAGTGGTGGCAAGACAAGATAATACTCACAGCTTGGAGAGCATGTCTTAAAGACAGAATTAAAGGGATATGGAATATAGGGTTTATAGAAACAAAGACACCACGCTGAGCTTGATCTTCTATTCAGCATTCTTGGCATTTGACGAGACTCATTCAGTCGTGGCCAATTTGATATCTCCTCGCATCCCCTCTTCCCTTCATCAGAGATTCGTTCACACCGATGAATAGAGAAAATGAAGCAAAGTAAGATAAGAGAAAAGTTATAACTGTGGTCTTTTGGTCTGAGCCTCAATCAATGGTCTGAAGAAAATTGTTTCCAATGCGTCACAGTAATTAATGTGCAGTGTTTGGTATGTAGCCGAGGTCTTTGGTTCCCATTGGCTGACAGCAGGTGCATTACAGCTGCTCTTTTGGTGTAGTCAGGAGGAAGCCTCCCTCTAACTCCTCCAAACACGCTCTGTGGAGGCTCAGGGGAGAGTGATCACTGTCCACACTACACAGCAGCTGGAGGGGAGTGTGAGAACCCAGTGTGTGTGCAGTGCACAGTAGAGGATTATGGGGTATGGCCAAACAGATCCCTATCATCCCTGATAGCAGTCGATATAGCAGCCATAGGACTCATACGTGTGCTTTGATGAGCAGTGCTTTTTATTTGCTCTTTGATTTATAGCGGGCCACTATGTATTCATTGTTCATTGTATGTTTTGAACAATCTCTCAAGACTTACAATGTATGTTCAGCAAATACTTACTTTTAAATAGGACTGTAAATAGACATGTATAAAAGGAACAAGGAAAGTCATCAGACGCAAAAGCAAGGGTTATTTTTTTCGGTGCTGGTTAAACTACAGCAGGAGTAATTATGTCTGTGTATGCAGTGATTGTTATGGTATTCTCAAAGGAGCCCAGTCTTCAGGTGTGTTTAGAGTGACTGTATGGAGCTTGATAGCTTCATGGAATACTCTTCCCAGAGCGACATGTTAAAAGAGATTGGCTAGCATTAGTATTCTTATTCCTATTTGGAATTCATATATAATTCATGCTTAAAGTCAATATATGCTAGCTCTTGGCATTGGGGCTGAATAAGTAGGCTTTCGTGTCTGGCATAGTACAGGGTAATTTGTTGAACTGGCCAGCAGAATCACTTACTAACATTAGAGCCTCACCTCTGTCATTAGGATATTAAACACCCAATAATTTCTTAACAAAACAAATAGACATAGAATAAAAAATATGATTGTCAGGGGCAAGTTACTTCCATCTGTAATCCATCTGTGTATTTAAGTTATATTTCTGCTGAGATACTGTGACTACGCTATTGTATTCCCTATAGGTTGTCATCACTTGTAGCAAAACATGTAGCAAATGTGTTTCATTCTTCCTGCAAGCCAGATTGCGTAAGATGCAACCTGAACTATGAATGTGCCAAGGCCAGCACGGTGGAGCTGGATAGCAGGGGATGATATTGTGTCTGCTGGTAGAATGGCTCCACGCAGCCCAGAGGACCCGCTCTTCCTCCCTCAGGCTGACACATTAGGACAGACAGAGGACATCATTGAAGTGACGTTCTTGTCCAGGAAGTGTCAGGGTGGATCTGTAGCCTGCTGGGTGACATGTCCAAAAGCATCCTCCCTGATTGTAAGAAAAGCAATTATCCAGCACCGTGATATATGCCTTGTTGGCTAATTAGTTATGACATCATTTTACATATGAGCTGTTCAGACTTTGATTGAATAGTTATCTTAAACTGCTAAAAAAATCTAGTAACCAACAGGGGTATTTGTTGTCACTACTTGTTGTCTCTGTTGTAAAACACATTTGCAAGCAACATCGTTCGTACAACAGCTCTGCTGTCCTGATTTAGTGTCTCCTGCAAACGACATGCTGTGTGCGGACTGTTGGCCTCAATAAAAGACATTGCAGTGTTTTTGACCATCGGTTTTACATTATGCAAGTGAATGCTAGGTTACTCTCACATGTGCCTACGCACAGCAATATTAAGAAGTATCTAAACAGTTGTTTTTGAAGATCATTTCTCTTACACAGAGACAGAGTGTTATCCAGTGTGTCTGCTGTTTCTGACTATTATTGATGATGAGGGAAAAGTGTTTACCTAAGACAGAATACATTCACAATTCACACACTCATTTAATCAAACAGAATCAAATCAAATTGTTTGGCTTGGGTTGATCTAAATTTGATTTCTCCCCTCCTCACAGATAACCTCCTCTCAGAATTGATGAGTCCTCCTGGTGTACAATACTGTGAGCACTACTATGAATACAGATGTACAATTCTATGAATCAGAAAGTGGATATGAGAGAAGCTACTGAGACTTATTAAGGCACTACATATACTCAGGGAAAGAGGGACAAGTTTGTCAATCATAATATATTTCAGAAAGTTTACTTAGCAGAGGTGTGTTACCTGATGTAATTCATTTATAGTGTTGCAGAATATCTTAACATCCAAAAACATGTCAGTATACTTGGATAATAATAAACATCTTAGTAATGTAATGTAACTTAAATGGCAGTCTATCTGTTCTTCAAATAGGACTGTGTGCAATATGTGCAAGATTGCACAGTATAGCACGAAATCAAATATAAATGAAACCAAAAAGTGGAAAACTGTTCTTTGCCAAATAGAGATCTTATCGCCTTGGAAATTAAACTCCTGCTTTCAAATACTAATATAGCCTTCACTTGTCACTTCACTTACCAGTGCCTTTATCACTGGTAATCAGTTTACAGTGAGCATGTACATGGTACAGCAGTGGCTATGCAGACATGGTAGCTCAGTTCAGAGAATGATAATTAGTAGCATGAGTACAAAGCAGTAAGTCTTTGTGGTTTGGAGGATTTTCTATGGGTTTCTTTGCCTTTGATGCATTTGGGTGTCTTATTACTGGGGGTTTGTTGTTAGTTCCTTGTTGTGCACATCAAAGCAGAGATGTGTAGTCCTGATGTCCAGCAGGTGTGCCAGCGCGGTATATATACAATAAAGATAGTGCAGCGGTAGCACTGTAGATAGGAACCTCGATGGAGACCTGGATTCATGCAACATATAAAATGTGTACTGTGTGCAAAATGAAATGTTCCTCAAACAATCATATTCCTCGAAAAAAAATGTAATATCCTTTATCCTTTTCTTATTTCTGTACTGTGTGGAAGTGCTAACCACAAAATGAATCTATTTAGTCTATGTCCAAACATAATCTAGGACTATAACTATACTGTAGTTTAGTGTGTAAAACCATTATCAGTGCATCAGTAACTATAGTGATCATAATAGTAGTAGTAGTAGTCATAGCAATACACACACATTGATTATAAACAGTAGATCATATTGTGTTCAACATGTGTTAATAGATGTTACTGGCAAGGGATTTGCTTCTGTCCTCCCAAACAACAAGCTCACACCTATATGAAGACTAACTGCCTTTTGTCTTCATATAAAACCCATCCCTCCTCTCTGCAGCTTATTGTTATTTTGACCCCCTTTTTACTGTACTCACATGTGTATTCATTTGTGTAACACACTGTGTTTGTAGACCCCCTCTCTCTCTCTCTCTCTCTCTCTGCCGTTGGTCCAGCTACTATGGTATCACAAACTGGCGTGATGACATAGCCAAATACAGTATCATCATTGATCCTGTATGTATCTTGCATGTCTTTCGAATATGGATAGCGTATTCTACATCAACAAATATGCATACACTAATATACCCATGTCATAAGGAAGGAAGGTATAATAAGTTATACAATGTATAACTGAAAGATCAGATTTCTTTTTAGTTTGTTGTCCGTGAGGGCTGTGACACCTCCTTCACTACCACTTTGTAACATGGCAGCCTGTATGAGCCGGATCCCTCACCACACACTGGCTATCACAGTGGAGAGGTGAGGAATGAAACTATCCAATTAGAGAGGTGATGATTTGATGATCTTGTACATGTTGGTACAAGAGCCATAACACCGAAGTTGGCACCCCTACGCTTGTGATGAGTGCCGACGGATCTTTAGTGACCACAGGGAGTCTGGACCTTGGTTTAACATCTCATCCATAAGACGGCGCTCTTCTACCTGTTGCTGTCCCGGGGCATTTGGGATAGTCCATAGGCCAGAGGGATGAGCACCCCCCACTGGCCTTCCAACACCTCTACCAGCACCACCCGGTCTACCGTCCAAGGATGGACCAGGCCAGCCCTGCATAGCTTCCACAATGCTAGGCAGGTGGCCATGGTGCTGGCATTTGTGTGATGTTGTAACCTAAAGAATCAACTACCTTCTTTTGATAGGCTCAAAAATCAGGAACAGGAAGTAAGAAGAGAGTAGAGGGAGAAGAGATGTGAGAATATGTCTGTTGAGGTAGTTTGAACATTCGGAAAACTGGAAGCATGATGTGGTGCTAAATTGTAGTTATTGTATTTTTGAAGGGAAATCTGTTTGAAAACAAGCAAAAAGGTTTATATTAGTCTTGTGATTGTCATTGTCATTCTTCTGTCTTCATTGAACCTTCATTGAACCAAACCTTGTTTTGGATTATTACAAGGCGATGAACATTTCAACCCAGGATTCTCAGCCATGTCTATTTTTTTCTTTTTTCGTCTTCATCATTTAGGGATTTCTCATATTTTTGGGCTTTATTTACACTTCGGACTGAGATCTCTGGTTTATTCCATTACAAAGACTTGCTGTTGCGTGATGTTGCTGTTGTCATTTACCTCTCTGTCTCTGCTATCTTGCTGAATGTATTGCATTTAATGAAAACAACTATAATTTTAAGCATGATCCTGGTCCTCTACTATTATTAATTGTATTATATAATCAATTTAGCGGCCTTAGTCATGGGACAAAGTGACCGTTATAATGTATCTTTAGATGCAAATGTTCCAGGAATTTCTCCTGAATTCACCTCTTTTCTTAAAAGGGAGTGATGCCTCAATGAGCAGTCCCACATATAAAAGGTAAAGCTAACCCAGGCTTAATGAGATATACACATAGACACATAGCCAATACAGCTGTGCACACAGGGTACTGTGACTCATCAGAGTACAGCTTAAGCTATAATGTGTTATTGTAAAAATACATCATAAAATAATAAACCACCAAGTCAAAGTGTGGCCAATATTATACAAAATGTCAGCATAATAATACATGTAAGTCACTGATCACAACAGCAGTTTCTCTTTTGTAAAATTAGGAATTAATCATTTATTTTCCATTTCTATTTAGGCCTTAGTTACTATCAACACAATCTATCTATATGTTTTGAGGATCACACCTCCTCTATACTTTGGCCTATTGCTTGCCTTAGTAAAGGACCATGATTGTCTGTTGGATCTCTGATGACAAGCTAAAAGGTTCTGGGTTCCAATATATTTCCTTCCTAACTAGCCCCCACCTGTGCCTTAAGTTGCTTTGGATGAAAGCATCTCCGGAATATGAATAGCTTTGTCACAGATACCTTTAAGTTACAAACACATCCATCTTTACTGGATTCCCTTTTGAAATGTTTACTAAATCATCTCGTCAGAAGGTTGTACAACAGCACCCCCAAGTGTCCAAGCCTCAACCACACTTTATTCCTTCCACAGTTGTATGTGTCCCCCTATTGGATTCAACATGGAACAACAGTCACTGATATTTCTGCAACGACAGATAGTCCGATAGATGATTTGATTTGTTTTAATAGCTTAATATTTTAGGAAACATTGTGTTTTTTTGGTTGTGTTTGTGAGAATGTATGCATGAGTGTGAAAGAGCCTGTACTCGTGTGTGCTTCAAATGCTAATTGGTTTCCACTGTTGCCATGGTCACAGCAGGAAAAGCAGAGCAGGGTGTCTATCAAGAGTATAGCAGAGTGACGTACGCAGGAGGAATGGGCCTACTCACGAAGACGCTGAGTGAGCCTGCAGGCACACACTCAAGCCCTCGCTCTCGTCTGTTTTGTCAGTGTGAAAAGACTGAGCTATATGAGCAATCTTCTGTTCATCCTCCTTGCCATTATCCCTTAAGAATAAAGTAATTTGGAAACAACACCGCATGCATTGGGTTGAAGGGTTGAAGTGAAATATCCATAAACTGGCTGAAACATCTGTTTCTTTTAGGGGTGATCTACTCTACCAGAAAATTCAATATACTAAAAGGATATTTCCATTCTGTCACGCCAGTTTATAGCATTGTTTTTTTTGAAATGCAAAATTATTGCTTGCACTATTGCTTCATTTAGACTAGGGATTTACATTACGGTTTTATTGTATTTTCCATATCCTAAAAATATCTATATGATCATTATATTGACTATCCATATGCAGTGTGTGAGCTTTGTATAGCCATCATCATACATCCCTATAATCCATATACGCTACATGGGGAACAGTGCTCTGCTGCCATAGGATACATTTGAATTGATGCGATCTCGCATCTCACACCTCTCTCCTCACCTCTGCATTACAGTCTTCTTAGCTCTGACCATTATTTGGTCACATAGCTAGCCTACATCACTCGCACCTAAGGTTCATACGATCAGAGCATCCCTATGGAATACTGCAGACGTTTGGTTTATTGGGACCTTAAGAACAATATAATGAATGCTGGAGAGTATACAGCGTATGCATGCCACAAATGGGTTGTGTTTTTGGTACCCTAAAATCTCCGTAAGGACAGGAGGTTATGGGATGAGGCTGGGGTGTGTTGTTCGGTTGGTGGAGTGCTGTTTGTAGAGATGGACTGCAGAGGGCGAAGGGGACTTCAGTGTGTTGAAGCAGTCCATCTGCCCGGCCCAATGGGACACTGGGACACTGTTTCTTCCAGCCTGACATTTCCTAATCCAAATCATGTTTTATGCATGTCCCCCCCAGTTTGGCACTGGGAGATGAGATACGGGGACTTGCGTTGATACAAGCTCTACTGTGTCAACACACACACACGCACACACACACACACACACACACACACACACACACACAAACACACACACACATGAACACGCACAACACACACTACACACGCGACATAGAAGCGTGTTTTTTCCGACTGTGAATGTTATTCTTTGCTGTCACCATCATTGAATTATCCAACCGTCTCCCAACAACCCTCCAACCATCATCTCTCTCTCTCTCTCTCTCTCTCTCTCTCTCTCTCTCTCTCTTCCTCTCTCTCTCTCTCTCGCTCTCGCTCTCTCAGGATCTTAACTCTTCCGAGTGACTCATGGCCTCTCCACCACACCCCTTCCTCTCACTTCTTGGCGCTCTGTGATTTACTACTGCCCTTAAATAAAGATGCCAGTGTTTGAACCGCTTCCGCACAGCAACCTGCAAAACCCCCCCCCAGCATTTTTGGGTTTAAGCCGCTCACCACCAGCTACAGGCTTAGACATTTTAATTAAAGGGTCAGCGTATGATTGACATAGCTGAATAATAATTGCCCAGACCCCATCTTGATTTTTATAACCATATGCAGAAAAAAAACACAAAATCCTGCATAGGGCTTTATTGCTCATATTAATGTCCTGCCATCTATTATTGAGCTCAAGTAAGGATAACTGTTTGCAAGTGAGATTCAGTCATAGTTTTTACAAATTACAGAGCTGCTGTACTCTTTTAATATAGCTGTCGGTAACACACCATTTCCACTTTATATTGCCAAAGTACAAAAATTGGCTCTCACTATATGTTTTTTTCTTGTGTTTCTCTAGTCGGTAGGTTTTTTTCTGTGTACATTTCCAGACAATAAGCACAGTTACTTATAATTACCCCCACCTTTCTGCAATGACCACAGGCTTGTCATCCATATATGAATTCATGTAATAATTACTGTTGGCCAGTGTAGCGAAATACAGTTATACCAAGCGGGAGGAAAATGTCAAACCTGGATACATGTTACAACATCTCATAACAAGCATGTCACTTCACCTATTTAGACGTGTTTTGCGGTCTGTACAATATCAATTAGGAGAGTGACCTGCTTGTCCACATTTAAGTGTTAAAGTGATGCCTTTTAGTGATGTTGTGCCAGTCAGTGCTCGAAATATGACCGTATCCTGGTTGATCATGTGATTGTTTGCATCATGTAAACATACTGATAAGTGATGTCCCAGAAGGACCCTGCAGCCTGGACACCAGCCATCAGGAATCCCAGGGTGGGCTCTGTGGTCTAGCTGATCCCTCCATGGTGCGGCCAGCTCCAGAGGGACGATGGGTTGAACTCAGAGATTAGGAGGCTGTTTGTTTGGTTGTCTCAACTTAATCACCACAAGGTTCCCTCAGACATGCAGCGTCTCCAGGTCGGCAATGGGCTGCCCGTAGCCAGCGGGATCCCTGCGAATGGTGTAGCTATTGAACCTCAACGCCATCAGACATTTTCACCTGGAGTGGCAAAGATGTGGCAGGAGGTCGTGTAGGGTGTCTTGGAAAGACGGGATAAAAAAGATCAGCCAACCTTTTAATCGAATACACACTGGGACAGACATTTGTCCGTTGGGTTGGATCGATGCCCATTAAAACTTACACTGCATGGAAGTGAATGCAGCAAAGGACATGAAGTATGACAACTTCCTGGACCTCTGTTGCTGCCTTTCTCTAACTCGAATGCTGAAACACTTTTAGCATTTACCTTCCCTAGGAAAGAGGTTGTGTAGCTGTTTTTGACGATGGATGATGCCACTATGCAATATTCTAGTCTAAATGATAATATTGACAATAATGAGGATAGTATTGAATGAAATGACTATAATGTAGAATACATCATATGTGAGTAGTGGGTAAAATGGGGTGGCAGTTGAGTCTTTTTTGATCCGCCATTTTGTCCATTTCTGGCAACGTTTATTAACTCGTTGCTGTTCATTTCTGACCAGAATGAATTTTGTCTATTTTTCTTAGTGATCTTTTTTGTTGTTGTGGAACTGCCAACATCAAATCCCGATTGTTCAGTCGTAGTCAGCAACGTTGGGGCCTCTCCTTGGGTCTCCCCACTTTGATCACCAAGTGTTACGTCCCCCCATTTTAAGCATTTCAGCTTGGAACTGATACTGCTTCAGAGCTCAGTTGGCCGGGCAGATATTATGATGTATGATAAGGGATGGATGTTTTTATGGGTTTACTGTGTGATTGTATTTAGTGAGGTGTAGCCGGTTAGCTTACGGCTTCTGTGTCAGGGATACACAACCCAGAAGAACTCCAGTTGTTTTGTCCCAGTCTCTGACAGAGCTGCTAACCAATGTACCGGCGATACAATTGCTGGGGGGGCACTTCCTTCTAAATATGCTCTGGAAACAAACAGTTTAGATCAGTTTAGAGGGGGCCATGCCATTTGCTACTTAATGGGCAAAAACATACATGAGAAGAGAGTGTATGTACTCAGGAGTGGTGGCTGTTCAAAGGCGATCACATTCATGTGCCCTTGTGATAGAAAGGTGTCTGATATAGAAGCATTTAACCCCCCCCCCCACCAACTCTGTCATTAACAACGGTGAACATCAAAGGGCTTCAGCATCAAATATGAAGGGGCGTGCTGTGCTTACACCTTCTCTCTCGGGGAAACAGCGTGTTGTCGAGCCTCGTTCTCGTATCAAACCAAGTTGGTATCACGCTCCCAAACCAATACGGTCCCAAACCCAAACAATGGTTACAGACCCTAAACGTTCTATAGACTCTGTAGACTACATTTATCAGCACTTCTCTTGGGAGATTCTCCTCTTTAATCATATGCTGCATGACTTGTAAAACGACAGAAGCAGGGGTGGATATGAAAGCTGACTTAATATTACTGTGTGTGTACTCGACCATACCACTTTTTGGCCTACATTTTGTTCTGGATGTTTCCAGGTATGTCTGATTTGTAATAAATCATATGTAAGACATGCTTAGCACTGAGGCCAGAACATATTGAGTGAGGCATGCTACGAAACATTTGTCTCTGACAAGCGTGTGATTTTAACCTTCAACTGTCAGCACAATTCAGTGTCTAAAATAAATTTAGGAACTGAGGCCTGCAGTTGTTTTCTGTTGTTGAGTGCATTTCCTGATGCCTAAACTGCATTTCAATGTATACAACTTGCATGTATATGGAATATCATATTGTGACGAATTGTACCAAAAAAAACAGGTATCTCCACTTTGATATTCAAAATGGATTCGGGACTGGGAATGGTGAAAATACGTTAAGGATAAGGAATCAAATTGACTTTATTTCCTGATGAGTCCCCCAGTAGACCTGTACGATAGTGAGAGCTGCCTGTTAATGTGGTGGCAGTGTGTGTGTGTGTGTGTGTGTGTGTGTGTGTGCGTGTGTGTGTGTGTGTGTGTGTGTGTGTGTGTGTGTGTGTGTGTCTGAACATTGTATGTCTGGTTTAAACGCAAGTGTGTGCATCTCTACTCTGCAGGTTACTGACCATGGTGTGTTGCTGGTGGAGCTGGGCAGTGGACTCAGCTTCCCAGCCACAGAGCATCTCAGCCACATCCTTCACAGCCAGGCCCTACTGGGTAAGGCCCCCTCTGACGATATATATATATATCTGTATAGATACATATATAGACACATACATATGTATGAAGCTTTGATCTTAGGGGCTAAATTAGAGTTTTCCAATGTCGCTAATTCTACCTACGTCATTTGGACGACCCAAAGGGGATGCGAATATAAACACACATATAAAAACACCCTTTCAATGAAGTCAATTCTTATTTTATTAAATATCCTAGAACTAGTCTGCATGTTTCAATACAGTAATATTTAAATTAATGTGGATTCAACGTCTATCAATAAGTTTGGCATGATGTTGATGTGAGGGGTTACAGTGGGTCATTGTGAACACACCATTCTTTTTTTCGACACACAATGGATGGTATTTAGGCGTCAATGAATTAAGTAGGCACATATTTTGCATCTAGGATACATATTTCTCGCCTTAAAGGTTATCAGATGAGGTGGACAGCGTCTCTCAATATCTGAACATAGTTTGTACATGTTGAACAGCTGGCAGCCATCATGGCATTGGCAGCAGTGCTCTCATGCATGAGGAAATGACCAAACCCTAAAAAAACTGCTTTTCCCCCCTTAATGGTTAAGGATCGAATGAATATAAAAAAAGTGTGTCTTTTTATCCACCGTCAGAATATGACCATAAAGGCGCTATCAAAAAATGATTACTTAGTCTTGCGTGGATTTTATGGAAAATCCCCATTGACTCTCATTTCACATTACAATGTCTACGCTCAATTGAGCTCCTGGTGTTCACTTGACATGTTCAGCCAAGTGGCATATCTTCTTCCTAGGAAATATTTGCTATTACCTACTTAGCAGCCTTCAACTATTACTACTTTAATAACTTTTTTTTTATTTTGCCCTCGTTATACATAGAGATAAGTTCCCCTGTGACTGCTTTGCGCGAGCAACCCCCGGACCTGTGGCAGCCTCGTACTGTGTGTCTCACGTGGTCTGTCTAACCCTTCCTGTGGGTTTATTTTCCATATGTTTCTAAACGGCCGTCCGTGCATTCCCTCCGCAGCCTCTCCGCCGCGCTCGGCGGTGCTGGACTTCTGTCACGTCAGCACCATCGACTACACCGTGGTCCACGAGCTGAGAGACTTGCTGAAACAATTCCGACTACGAGGAGCAAGCCTGCTCTTCTCTCGAGTGCAGGTACAGATATCAGTGGCCCGACAACCCGAGTGCATTTGTGTTGAGTTTTTGCTGACTGATATGGGCAGTGGTTCATTTATTCTGCTCTGTCCTTCCTTTCCTCATTCCCTCGTCTCCTCAGCCCTCTGTCCTGGAGGTACTCCTGGCCGCAGATCTACCAGGTCTGAAGCACACGGATGACCTGTCGGCTGCACTTCAGCCGCAATTTGATGACCTAAGCACGACAGGTGCATATTGATGACATAAGCACTGCAGATGTGTTCGAATGATCAAGGTAGTGACTGGCAAGGTTTAGTCACAAGCAAAACAGTTGGTCGGTGAGGCTAGAGACAGCGACGAATTGAACTGTGACACATCTACGGTGTTTGTTCTGTTCCACAATGTCCTCTCAAAGCTCTCTAATCAAACGCTTCATTTTTGCACCAAATGCTTTTTTTTGTGGCTTTTTTACATTTTCTTAATAATTGATTCGTAACACTAATGCTTTTATTCTTTATTTTTTACAAATATAACCGTGGCAAAATTCAGTGAATTAGTCTTTATTGTCACACGAAATGGACATCTCAGAAAGAAGGAAGTAAATGGGGGATGACAAAAGCATGGGCTTTTTGGAAACTGAATATCAAAAGGGATCTAATGGTGCATAAATGGAAATGGAAATACATTTTTGATTGAAAACAATAGGTGTTTTTTTTAAACATAACTTGCTGAATGTTGTAAATTGGAAAATGTTATGTACGATTTGTAAAGCAATATTTTCTTGCTGAATTTGTTTCTGACTTGTTTTTTACTTGAGTTTGGTCTACACAGTTTTGTGTTACCATCGTGTCTTCTATTTAACAATACAATCATGCGTACGAGAGACTTAATAGCACAGAAACAATTGTAGCTTCAAACAGGTTGATATTATTTTATGCATTTTGGTAAGGTACATACATTTTCAATGACACATTTCAACTGAAAAGGTTGGAGAACCAAAGAGATTTGACATAAATTTGACTAAAGTTTGACTAAAATATACTTGTTGTGTGAAGTCCCTGAGTTGGCTGGAGTAGTTATTGTACAAGCCTATGTTTATTTGTGTTATCTGATAGTAGATATGGTGGGGGGTGAGGTTGAGTATCCACAAGACCTATGACCATATGATACATGCCACAAGCTTATTTTCAATGTCGTTATCTGAACGCTGACAACTCAGGGTACACCCGCTACAACCACCCTTTCAATTGTTTGTAGGTCAAACTGAGACAATCTCTGAGAGGATTAAAATATATTATACAAAAAAAGAAATTCCGTTTTTTGTATACAAATATGCAATTTAATAGTTAAGCAATTTTACTACAATTCCCACCCTTAAGGCATACCTTTTCATGATAGTTCTCATAGTAGTTCACATCTCAAGTCTGAGACAAGCCAGAGAGAACTTGAGCGCTGCACAGAGAGAATTCACAGCAGGAACCAACGCAGCCACCTGCAGACGCACCCAAGGGCCTCTCCTGACTGGCCCTCTCCTGACTGGCCCTCTCCTGATTGGCCCCCTCACAGACAGAGGGTCAGGGGTTTGTCTTGTGATCAGGTTTATCGTGGGGGTTTCTATTTTTTGTTAAACAAAATAGAAACCTTAGCCTTTTCATGCCCTAGGCCCATATAATTATTTATATTTTTTAGAATTCATTATTACATTTTTTATTTTGCAAAAGAAAACCCAAATATTTTCTTTAATTTGCTTGGCTTGGCTCTCCTCATGGATGGTTGCCGCCCTAGGCGACTGTCACACCCTCCACTTCAGCCTCCTAGTAGTGGCCAGCTTCGCTGTCTCTCCCTCTCCCTTTCCTTGTTTGTGTCTTCGTGTAGCTGTATGTGTGGTGGGTGTGGCTTCCAGTTCCCGCTTTGCAATCATGTCATTCATTCACCTCCCTCTGCCTACATACCTGTCGGCAATCTACCTCATCAGTCCGCAGGATTTCAACCCTGGTATTTCAGTCACTCCTCGTCAGATTGTCTTCACTGCAGGGCTGCTGCGTCTCAGATTTACAGAAATAATTACCAAGTTCTTTGTGTTTGTTATTCCCACACGTTTCTTAGTTTATTCCCAATAACTCTGTGTTCCGGTCTTTAAGTTACCTCTTGTTTGTCTGATTGCTAGCCCGTTACCGAATCCTTGCCTGTCTGACTACCAGCCGTCTGACTATCTTTCACCTGCCTTGCCCACCATTATATTACCTTTTGTTTCCTTCAGTAAAACCCTTTATTATTTACACTCCATGTCCATGTTCTCTGTTTCATGCATTTGGGTCCGCTTGCCCTCAGAACCATAACAGTATGATCTGACCAAGCATATACCCACGGTGGCTCTCTGTCTTGTCATCTACCGGCAAGGGGCTCTCTCTGGGCAGCATGACCAATCCCTGCAGGAGCTCGCAGCTAAGGCACCGCGAGGTGACTCCTTAACCTTCGTTAAGGTTCCCGCAGCCGTGCCGTCCTGGCCATCGAGTTCCAGACCTTTGCAACCAACAGTGGCATGAACTATGAAGTGTTGCAGGGGCTGTTTCAGAATGCACTGAACTACGTCATCAAGGATGAACTGTTTTCCTGTGAGGAACCCACTGACCTCGACCAGCTGATCGCCTTGTCCATCCGCGTTGGCAACCGGCTCCGCATGCATTGCAGGGAGAGGACCTCCCGGCCACAGCTTTCCTACCCCTTTCCATCAGCAACGTCCCACTCTCCACCTCCGAGCTGTCATCAGCCCCGCCGGGTCCCGAGTCATCCTGATACAGCGCATGCAACTAGGCCGTGCCCGCCCTTCCCCGGGGGAGAGAGACCGCCGCATGCTGACCATGTATTGCCTGTTTTGTGGTTAGCTTGGGCACGTCTTGTCCCATCTGTCCATCTCACCCGGGAAACGGGCGAGATGGACGTACGGGCTTGCCAGGAACCAGTATCCAGAGAGTCCTGGGGAGTTGAGCAGGACTGTCCCCCTAAAGATTCTGCAGTCGGGAAACCATCACGAGTCCCTGTCACTGCACATCATTGACTGTCCGTATACCCCCCTGGTACTAGGGTGCCCATGATTTAACCCCCAGATTGATTAAAGGGTTGGGAGAATCAGCAATCCCCAGTCGTCCCTGGTCTCTCTGGACTTCGTCACCAGTCCCCCCCCCCCCCCCCCCACCCCGCCCACCACCCCCACCACCACC
>OOFG01094303.1:0-13921 GCA_900323295.1 Molva molva | reverse complement strand
TGTGTAAAACAAATTATAGCAATATAAAGTAGGGTTGTTCAGTGTACCGGTACCAGACAAGTACCTTTGTACCAACATTTTGAAAAGGTACTACTAATTTGCATAACGTGGTACTTTTGTAATACAATGGTAATAGCTTAATATTGTGGCGAAATGGTGGAAATCCATTAGAAAATAAATATGGAGATGTAGTGGGTGTGCATATTGGCCTTTGAGTGCGTCTGTGTTTGCAGAACTGAGCAGAGAAAGCTGCCAGCAGATCAGGACAGCCCACAACTTGCAGAGAAGCAGAGCATTATATCACTGCATTTTCCGGCTATCTAAATACTTGTTTGTTCTTAATTTGCCCACACACAAACCTTGCCAAATACTTGTCTCTGATTTTGGCATTCAAAGTGGTAATTTTCCGCTCTTAATATCAAATTAAAAGGTCAGACTTGTTTTGTGCTTTTCATTGTCTTCTATATCCTATAGCTATAGCATAGCTGCAGCTGTGACCTGGGCTTGGTAAGAGGTTGTCATTTTGACACTTGTTTTTTTGAGTTTGTCAAATGGTAACTTCACATATTAATCTGTTTTCAGTTTCAGATGGATTATAGACTGCCACGTTTTTTGTTAGAGAATACAATTAATCTAGATATGTCCACATTTAAGACCAACTCAAGTTGTGGTAGACGGGCCTGAACAATATTATAAAGGCAGGCTACCTACTATTATATAAAGTTCATAGTATAATATATAGATGTTTCATGACATTAGGAAGGTTGTCACAAATTTTTATAATTTTTTTAATTTTTTTATAAAAGGAGAACAATATGGTCCCAATCACAGAGCCTTGAGGGACCCCCTTAGAGATAGAAGAGCCATCTGAACACACTGGGTATAGCTGATACCAAACAAACCAAAGCTTGCCTACACAGGCCAATGCTCAGGAGCCTTTCAACAAAAAGTCCATGGTCAGCTGTATCAAATGCCTTTAATGGATCAATAAACAGGGTGGCATACATTTAATTGTTATCCAGTGCCCCACATTCTAAGTAATTTATCACTACCAAGGGAGGTATAAGTAACTATGTGGTTTTCTGAACCCTGGTTGAAAGCGTGACAAAATGCCACTGGTGATTAAAAAATCCTTTAGCAGATCGCCAACTAGCTTTTTCAGGACCTTTGCTTGGACACATAGAGATAGAGATAGTTTAGAGATAGTTCAGAGTTTACCAGATCTAGATTTAAAATCATCCGGAGGTTATATATCAGCTGAGAGTAGGAGAAGGATAACACTGTAGAAGCAATACTATTTTACTGTTAATTCAATGCTCAGGCCTATGCAGGCAATGAGAAGGAAGAACCCCTTGGCAGCGTTCAACATAGGGAGTAGAGAAAGTAGTAGCAAGAGAACCATGCTGAGGTGTTGTGGGCTGGAGGGCCAAATAAGAAGTTTGACGAATCTAGGCTGTGTGGCAGGAATTTGGGCCAGGTATTTTATTCCCCAAACGTAGCCTGGAGGATGTCAATGTAAACACGAAGACTTCTCCAGGGCTGGTGCGGAGTTCAGCAAGAAGACAAGATGCTGTGGTGATTTACCAGTTAAAAGTGTCATCTAATTACTGTAAGACATCTGTTACCTGGATTTTGAGTAAACCATCTTGAGTTGAGTTGAGTGCTGCCCGCTTCTTTATTTAAACATTATATGGTGACAGAATAAACAAAAGAAAATTAAAGATTTGGCACAACTAAAACCACGGTCAAGTATGTGTGAAATCGCTCACAAAATGTAATAATCAAAATATAGAAATTGGAGCAGTTTTTGGTGGCCAGAAGTCTCATAAATCCGACTTTAGATTAACATCTAATATGTCTGTCGATTATGCTGTCATGGCTTTGATCTTTCAAAAAAAGAAAATAAACAAATACTCGGACGTGAACCCAGACTACACTCTCGCTTTAGAAAAGTTAACAGGAACTGTTGGCATAAGTGACGATGTCCGGACACCAACTTCCTTAGACAAAGTTTCTGTAAAGGTTTAAAATCCAAACATTGTTGTAGATTGGCAACTAGACATACATTTGTTAAAATCGCATTCTGAAACCTCCATCTTGTCACTCTTGTATGAGTTTCTCTCCGAGTCCAGATAAATATATATGTAACAAAACAGGAATCACTGCTTAACTCCGGCTATAGTATTTTCAAACTTCTGGACCTGAGATTAGGAGGCCAGTGGCATTCCAGAAAAAGATGAAGAAGTACAACATTTCAGCATGTCATGGGAGAGGAAGCAAGGTTCATAATACATTCACATTTCTACGGACATAAACAAAGAAAGACTGTGAGGGCGCACAACGCAGTAGTATGGTTCTTTAAGCTTCAGGACCTTCTCCAGCAGAGCAGAAAGTGGAAGGAAGTGCCTCATCACTACCTTCCACCACTGACCACCATGTGTCTAAAATGTATCACTATGGATTTTTGAAACACTGAGTATCCAAAGTATGTAATATGAAATTGTGCCAGCCCGAGAATGTACCATGAGTGTTCCACCCCCTTTAGACTTCGAGATGTAATTAGAAGTTTGCAGTTTATTGGAATAAATAACAAAACTATTAAAATATTAGCGACATTTGTTTTTTTCGATCAATAAATAGCAAAGGTTACACCATCTCTGAAAGTCAACTTTCATCTTGGATATAAAAGGGAAAAGTTAGCAGATGGTTAAGCTGACCATTTGCAAGTTACATCTCCTGAAAGCCAGAGTAGTTGAGTTGAAAGAGTGAATCATTCTGCTGAAGTAGTAACAATTCAAAAGTGATACTCTATGTTCCACGCTCACTCAGAGGATGCCCTGAAAGGGTGGAGAGGTCCTCAGTGCTCTTTGTGGTTCCTTGATCATTTTTCTTCATAATTTAACATAACCAAAGTATTATTGTGTATTTTCAAATTTGAATGTTTAATTTTGATGTTTACCTAAAGCTGTTCAAGTAAGTAAGTGGGCATAATGATATGAGGAGTGTTTTTTTGAGAACAGAGGACCTTACCTCACCGCTTATCGAGTAATAGAACTAACTGGATTTAGTTAGATAATAAGATTGTTTTAGAATAGCATGCCAGGTTCTACAGTGCACGCATGTGTGAAAGACAAAACTCCTATTTATTACTATTGTTTTGCCCCCTCTCACAGTGATTCAGCCATGACTTGCAGTCCCACATCCAGTGAAGAGGAGATGGCCCTGTCTCTGTCAGAGGGTTCAGGGGCCGACGACAGTGGGAGTTCCCGGGAAGGTTCACGGGGACCAGGGGCCACAACAGTAGTTTCCAGTAGGGGGGATGTCAGCCAGGACACGGAGACCTCCCTGGTCATCTGTGTGGTCATACCAGACCTCCAACAGTCGGTGGGTGAACTTAATGTCCCATTATGTGACAGTGATCTGAAACAAAACCGCGTTCTTACTCTTCTAACATCATTTTGTCATGCAAAATTAGCACAATTTGCATGACAAAAGGCAACAAGTAAACACATCTTTCAACCAAATCGCAGAAAAATTCATAAATGCAATTAAGAGCCGCTGACTGACATTTCTCCCCGTTATTGTGTTTTCATTGTGTGGACTTGCTGAGTCATGTCACTCCTCCCTGAAAAATAAGTTCCACCAGTCTGACACAAAACTTTGTTAGTGTCCGAAAACAACAAATCCCTTTTCACTTTCAATATCTTAATAGAAAATACAAGTTCACTTTTTAGACATTTGACAGTAGAGCTAACACAACATTCACAGAACATAGTTTGTTATAATTCATGAAGAAGCCATGATTGGCTTGGCAGTATGTGGGACTGAAAGGCATGAGAGTGAGGGATGGGCAGTGAACAGACCAATCAGAATTCAGGACAAACCATCAATTGGAACACGTGATAATCCATGCAACATAGTGTTAGTTATGTTTTATGAATAACCAAACACCATGTTCTTCTATTGTCATACTAATGGATGATAATGATGCAGTGTGTTCAGATTGTGTTCCCCTGCAGTCGCGAGGTGAAATAGGAAAATCTGTCACTGCTAACAACTGAGGCTGAGAACAATCAAAGCATATGGCCAAAAATTTGAGTAACTGCACAATAAGTGCTGCAAGACCGACTTGAGTTTAAAAGAACAGTGCAGAGAAGCTTTTTTTAAATATATATATTAATATAATAATAAAAATATATATATTTTTACTGGGGGCACTGCATACTGGCTACATTAGAGATGGGACATTTCAACAAACTGCATCTTAATTCCGCAGCTAGTACATCCCAATGTTCTAAATTGAACAGTAGAGCTTATATATTTCAGTCAACATAAGTGCACAATTAGGTTTCTGAGATGTTCCCCGAAAACAGTGGGTTTTGATGTTTTTTGAAGATGGGGAAGGATTCTGCAGAACATTCGGTGCTCTGCATCCCATTCCACCTCCAAGAGAAGAGTCTTGGACCCCCTTAAACCTAGCATAAAATACGCTGATAGGATATGAATCTGATATCGCCAAACACATTCAAATCCAGCTGTAAATGTAGCCAAGATGCATAAAGGATGGGATCTGTCAAATCATATCAGTAGGTGGTCTGGGACACATTCTGAACACATTGGACACAAGTGTGAAAGCATCTGACTTCCAAACACGCATATATAATGTTCATTACATATCAGGGGCGGGAAATGGATAAGCGTCTTCCTATTTCGACTTTTGCTTGACAGCATCGGTATTCATGTACCTTTAATCACCAACATCTGTAAAATGAACATGGATAAGCTTACTCGTGGTTGGTTGTCAACAAAGACCAAGTATCTATTTTCCATTTTGTCATAATGACAGCAGCGTAACCACTCCTCCTTCGTATCGACGTGCGCCATTTGACTCTGTTCAAGTGGGTGAACTGAATGAAGAGATTGTAATATGAGTGACCATGTGTGGGCCTTCTGCATGGAAAGAAGAGGTCTCACAAGAGACAAAGTTTGGATTTTGACTGATATCAGTCGAACTGCAAAACAGTTTTTTCAAATGTTTGTTTTTGATTTATTTTACCTTTATTTTACCAGGAGAGCCTTTTGAGATTAAAAATCGATTTTTCAAAAGGGTCCTGGCCAAGATAAAACAGCAGAATAAGTCACATAAAGGTTCCACAGACAATAAATAACTAATTACAGTATAAACAGATATGGGGAAAATGTCAGATTAATAGAAAGTAGTTATCAGATTCATAGAGATACACCAGGAAAGTCCATACTACAAACATTGACAGGCTTTAGAGGCTGACTCTAAGCCCTTCGAAGCATTTATAGAAACAAGTTCATTTTGAGGTCAGTCCACGTTGAAAGGCCACGTTGAAGGGGCAAAATAGCTGAACGCTTTTATTCCTAGCTCTTTGCGTACATTGGTAACGGATAAAAAGAGATATTCATGGGAATGAAGGGAATGGCCACAAGAGTCACTCCTACATAGGCTGATAAATATGCTGGTAAAAGGCCAAGAAGACCTTTATAAATATAAACCTGCAAGTGGCTGACTCTGTGCCTGGCTAGTGAGGGCAAGCTAACGTTGGCGTACAAAGCACAGTGATGTGTCAGAGTGCTTGAATTAGTACTGAACCTTTACTCTTTTGTTTCTCCAGATTGTCCTGAACTTTGAGTCAACTGCCACAATATGGTCAGCTAAGCAGCAGGTTCTGTGCACACTGACCCAGCCATTGAGGGACGTCTTGAATTACGGCCTGTTTCAGCCTGCGTTCCAGGGGCGTGAGAGTGGCTTTTTGGATGAAGAACAGCCACTAAGACAGTTCTCTATACCAAAGTGTCAGGGAGTGCCTACACTAGAGGTATAGCATATTGTGTAGTCCTGGTCGTGTGTCGGATGACTATTATCAAGGAATACTTGCTCGATTGCCTGTTGATAAACAGATAAAATACAGATAAAAGTGGGGAAGCATAAAATACTTGTCTGCTTTTCAAACCTATTTTCCGATGTTTCCTCTTGTGCGTCTGCAGTTCCGCTATAAGAGCCGGGTCTACAAGCACACCAACGTCAATGAGATGTTGATTGCAAAGATAAACATCCAGGTGAGTATTACAAAATATTTTATCCCAGAACGAGCATCTGTGGAGAAGGTTTTTTTCAAATAAATAAAAATAAAATACAAAAAGCAGTGGTATATTTCAAGAAGCCATCCTCTGTCCTGGGATATCTTCAAGAATGTTACGTGATGGAAATTCTTGAAACTGAAATGTTGAACTGAAGTGTTATGACTTAGTGCAATCTGGCTGTGTCAAAAAGTTTGTCTCTGAATTATAGCTTTAAATTCTATCTAGAAAGTTTGGAACAATGATTTATCACAAATAATGTACACGTGCTGTTGTAGCAGGTTGTGAACCTACAGTCTATTGTCGAAACCTACGATCTATGGTTGAAACTCACATTCAATACGTCGGCGCTACAGAGGGACACTAATGAGGTGTGAACATAATGTGCTGTCTATGTTCCTATTTCTATTACAGACTAATTTAAGACGGTTTATCGAGTGTGTTCAACAGTTGGAAACAGACAAAGTGGAAAAGATGCTGGATAGAGGCCTCGATCCTAACTACCATGACCCAGAGAATGGAGGTAGCGCAACTCAACCATCAAATGTGATTATATTTAGATGCGTCATTTTATTTGGAATTGGAAATGAAGACCAAATCTAAATGAAATGGCACAAAGTGCTATACATAGATACATAGTGTGGGAGCCATATTTGATTTATATTTATATATAACATCCATATTGGATGCACTTTATTTCTGTTCGTATTGAAATGTAAACACTTTATTTTGAAAAGACTGTAGGTAGTCTAGATACTAGTCTAGAACCTTACAGGGGATTCAGCATATGTGCCTCTGTTGGCTTGTTTGTTTGACAAAGGAACACATTGGAAGATGGAAGATGGCTACAGAGATCAGGATGGTCTCACGAGGCTTGTCGATTTATTACTAGGAAAGCTATAGTTTAAACACTGAAAGGACTTTGAACATTTTTGGATATAAATTAACTTTGTTTGCCTGGACTAATATCACCTGATGCCTGCTTCACCACCTGCCTGCCTACTTGCCTGTCTGTCTGCCTGCTTGTCTGTCTTTCTGACTGCTAGTGATATGTCATTCATGAAAGAGACATACTGTTTGTTTTGATAATAATATATTATATAGCAAAAATGTGCAGCAAAGTATTTGGTTCAGTAGGCACTTGCTCTTCACAAAACCGAAAAGAATAGATCAATTCCACATTCATTGCTACTAGAAATGACTAACAATCAGAGTGACTGACTTAGTCAACTAACCTAATGTCCAGCCTTCGCATGATGTGTATAATCCAACAAAATGAAATACTAGCCAGCAGCGTATCCTACAACGAAGACACAAATACTATGCAATTCATCATCACATGAAATAGGTGGAACTGCACAACCATTTTGAATACATCTTGTATTGGAGCACATTAGAGCTATAAGCTCGTAATGGTAAGCTGAGCCAAATGACCCAACACACTGAACAGAGCGGGAATGCCTATCACTACTGTCTGTCCACCTGCATGTCTGTCTGTCTGCTACGTCACCTGGACTATCAAAGTACATCTTATTAAAGGAAAGAACGTCAACCACCTAAAACAACATCTATTGAAATCAATATATTTGACAAATGAGTATGGTATGTGTATGATGTGTGCATGTTTGTGCATATCTCTGTATGATACTGAATTACAAGATTGCATTTACTTGGCTTCTATTTTGGATTCTATTTTATTCTATAATGGTGTTGTAGCCTAGTACAATTACATTAATCAGACTGTGAAATCTAACTGTGAAACAGTATCATATTAATGTCATTATAGGACTGCATAGCCCAGGATTATTTTACGTATTCATTAGTGAAAGCCATGGAAAGGAATTGTTTGGCCAAACAGCTTTATTCAACTTTGGCCAAAGGTACAAATTTAGTCCACAGGTAGATTTTGTGTGGGCCTAAGACAAAAAGCGATTTAAGCTCAAATCTGTGCGTACGAGTGGTTCTCACATGAGGCCCATTGCTTCATATACCGTAGGATGTGTGAGAATTTCTGTTTTTTGACAATGTGTGTGTATGTCTGTTTGTGTTTGTGTGTGTGTGTGTGTGTATAGAAACTCCACTAACATTGGTAGTCCAACTGGGTGCTGGTGCCTCATCTATCATCACTGCATTGAAGAATGGGGGAGCTCATATGGACTTCAGATCTCAGGACGGTCTGACTGCCCTCCACAAAGCTGTCAAAGCCAATAACCATGTGGCACTTAAAGTTAATAACATGCAAATACATTCAATAATACAATATGCACCGCACATAGATTTACCGTTGAATGCACTTTTCTAATGCTCGTCAGGGGAAGGGGATATGTATCTTGTTTGATACATTCTCAAAAGATTGGCTCATTGAATAAGCTTTTAACACCAAAAAAAGAGTGTGTGCAATGCATTTTTTACTGCAGCTAGCATAGCTAGGCTACAATTAAAGAGATTTAACATTAATTACAGTCATACCAATTAACCAGTGCATGTACTGTATCTCCTTTGAAATGCTGAAAACATAGCTTGCATTTTCAAATGGCATTGTTAACTTGCTGTTCTCTTCCATATTTGGTGTACCTCTGTTTAAATGGGTGCTGGAAGCCAACATATAACTGGCTGTTTGACTTTGATTAATATTACATCTATTCAATTAGTTGATATGGTCTATATTAACTGATATGCATAGGCTGCTAATTGGAAACGGTTTGCTTTGTCATGATGGAATTGCAGTCAAATTGTTTTAACTCAGGTTATAGAAAGGTAGACACTTCTAAACACAAAAAGTTGTGCATAACATCTTTTACTTGATATTCCTTCACTGTTTTCTTTGTTTTTCTTCAGACCCTGCTGGACCTGGGCTCGAGTGTGAATTATAAAGACAGCCAGTCTCTCACCCCGCTGTACCACAGTGTGCTGGCGGGGGGCGAGCTGGCCTGTTGCCTGTTGCTGCTCAGGTACAGCGCCTCGCTGGGCTGCAGCGACGAGAACGGCTGGACGGAGATGCACCAGGTGGGCACCCGCAGTGCAACAATCACATGTGCTTTTGAAGTGTCCAATTATTCTGTTTTCATAGGGGGGTGCACCATGTGGAAATACATTTTGCGTTCTATTTGGGCTGGGTTACATGCATTGGATTTTGGGTTTCATGTTCATGATGCAAGATAAATATGTTACAGATAAAACAAATTGAACAAATTCCAAGATGTGTATTTTATAGGCAGAGCAATATATGAAACAAAGCTATTTGTTTATTTTGTCGATTAAGGCACTAGTTGTGGTTTTGCAGGCAACTAAAACCTCACAGCTTTATCCTCGCACCTGCAATACGCGTACTGTGAAATCTAGCTTCTTTGGCAGGGAAGACATTGGAGCAGTGTGCTTTGAAGCAGGGAAATACAGGCAATGCTATTCACTCCCCCTACAATGAATAATTCAATGAATTATAATTGCAAAAAAAAGAGCATGGGTTCTTTAAGTCAACACCCACCGAAAAAGGCTGTTGGTATAGGAAGATTTCAGGGCTGGATTGCACATTAGTGATAATGGATTGACCCAATTTATTTTGGTATACTCTTCAGTAACATTGTTTTAATGTTTTTTACAAAAATAACTTGCATGTGTCAGTGAAAGCCTCTGCCTATGCGTAAAAAGCCTATTCAGCCTTCTTGACTATAACGTGAATAACAATCAGGATTAAGTAAACTGCTGACCTCGATATTCTAAGATTCCTTATAGGCTTTTTGTGGCATGAGCTGCTCAAAGTTGAAGTGAACCCCGTGTTTCAGCTCGAATTCAAACACTGAGATAAAAAGAAATGCGTTTGAACTGTGAGTTCTAGGACGGAGGGGGGACGTGTTATCCCCATGGTTACGACCCACGCCAACTTTGTGATACTTTTTTTCCAGTACGGTCGTAGTGTATGAGCGTTATACTGAGCGATGTTGTATATGAAGTGCGCCATACACCATGGCAATCAACATCAAGCGCTGCCCAGATAGAGCTCCACACATTAACACACACACACGGCCGCAAGTGTATCTTTGTTGTGACGTGGAAGTGCCTCGGAAAAGTTCAGAGCAGGGTAGAAGGTTCACAAACTGGTTGGCATATGATTTTACACCTGTTTTTTTTAATTATGGTGTTATATTAGTAAGCATGATGAAATGGCACAGATTACTATGTTGAAGATCATATAAGAAGTATTACCACTTTTAAAACAACAACAAAAAAGATTTTGGGTTCACCACCCCTTTAACAGTAAAAAATGTATTTTACCCAGTAAAAGTCAAAGCTAATTATGAAAAAAACATCAGTTGGGTTGGGGTTAGTATTACCAGTATTGTGGTACCATCTAATAATATATTGCATGTTTTTAAAGTTACAGCTTAATCTAAGATGTCACACTGTGTTTCTAGGCCTGCCGCCATGGCCACCTGCAGCACCTGGAACAACTGTTGCTCTTTGGAGCTGACATCTCATCCCAGAATGCAACAGGAAACACAGGCTTGCACATTTCTGCTCTCCACAAGCAGGTAGTGCACAGTACACACATTTACAAATGGACAATTTCACACAGGAATACGCTAACCTGATAAATAAACCCAGTCACATGCACATACATGTCTTGAATATGACCTTTTTGTGTGATTGTGAAGTTTTGCTAATTCATTTTTAGGACACTTAAACATTTTCATACACAACAACAAGTGATTGCATTTTAGCAAAATTGCATGCATTGCATGCACAATCACATTGTGCACCCAGACTTCTCTCTTGGGGTTTGTTGACATGGCTGATGTTGAGCTGAATGGTGGTGATGTACGGTGAAAGAAGAAAGTGAGTGAAAGTGAGCCTGAGCAGGGCTTTGGCTTGTTGGAGAGAACTCTTTTCTACTATACCAACAGAGTTGTCCCTCTTATTATTACCCGGGCTCATGCAATGAGATATACAAACAATAATATAACGATACAAACACATGTTGCAAAATTACACATCAAATGATTAAACATCATTTGATGTTTAATGATTATAAAGCTGTTTTATAATCATTTCATTCCAGTTAACGATGAAGGCCGCCATGTTTGATCTTGTATCTGACGTCTAGTCTGACAAGTCACGCTCTGAAATGATACCCCGAATTTCAGACCTGTAATTCTGAGTTGGACAACCGTTTAATTCATTTTTAACAAGTCAGAGCTCGTTTTTTTCTGTTTTCCAAGTTGTCTTGAGTGCGGTACTAGTCTCCCTGTGAAGTCAGTCAGGATTTGTGCTTTCTCCCCCCTCGACAAATTCATACCATTAATTCATGACTTATTTTGAGAAATAGGCCTATATGGGATAATAACTAAGGCCAAACTAAAAAGTCAATTTACATTACACACAATTTCTCAAACATGTGAAAGCAATGTTATTTTCTTTCCCTAAATGTTTGGCATTTAATTACCTGTGACAGCAGTGTTCTGCTGGTACCCAGGGGTCAACATCTCTTCTTTCCTGCCACTCAGCACATAAATGCTCTTTTGAAAACATGGATGTATAAGCTTGGCAGATCTTTCCTAGACTGAAATGTATTTCATTTGACAGAACATTAGTGTGACAAAGACCGTTTAGACTAAATGGCATGATATATAAGTGCATTATTAGATGTTAACGAGTTAAAATTGGAGCATGTCAGGGAATGCTGTAAGCTGTAGTCTGCAGTTTATGGGGAGGAGGGTGGAGAGAGACTTCTGCCTGTTAGTATCGCCAGTCGTTGAGCTGCTACTCATTTGTTTGAAAAAAATGTGAACATTATGCATGGGGGCGCAGGTTTTTAAGTTATGGAAGAAAAGTGTTTTTGCGTGGACGTTCCATATTGCGGCTGGCTGGCGGTGTCAAAAAGTCGGCCTGCTGTGCCGAGCTTCTGGCCTGAGGAAGATCTGCCTGGTCCAGGACTGCTTTCTCCTTCCGTCATGAGATTTGACTGCACCCTTCAGGACAACATTGGTCACTGCAAAGCTGTGTTTTTATGCTGCTAATGACTGCTAATGAAAATTACTTTGAGCTCAACCAACCCGGCCAATGATGAACAAACATTTGCTTATCATCGTTTGATGACCTGGGTTTATTTTAAGTGATTAGTTTATATTTGTTTCATCGGAGGGCAATGCTTGCCTATTTTAGTCTTGTATTGTCTACTACATGCATGCATGGGTTCACATCCCATATTAGGCAGGCAATGCTCCTTATTCCTATTTCTAGCCTCTATATCGATTTGCTCAGTGAGATCATATCAACCGGAGACATGGACTATTTATTGTTGGGGCATTTTCACCAATGATTCCCAGGCAGTTCAGTTTACTATTATTAATGTGTTGCAACATCTTTAAGTCAAGCAATGTTAAGCAGGTGTATGGTGAAAGGGTTGTATAGATAAGCTTTAGTGGGGGAATTGATAATTGGGGTTTGTTTCATCGTACAGTAAATCACCATACCTCAAAACAGTAAGTAGAAGGCCTAGATAAAATGTGTATCAAGAGAGAGGGAGAGAGAGTAAGAGAGAGAGAGGGAGAGAGAGTAAGAGAGAGAGAGGCTGAGAGGGAGAGAGTTTAAGGTGGGATAGAAGGGTTTTAATAAATGAACACAGAGCAGCGCATCAGAAACAAAAGGAATTTACAACAGGGGCAGAAAGTGGAGAATTTAAATACAGGTGACACACATTTGACTAACGACCTACTATTTCTGGCGATACCCACAATGCATTTGTACATGGAGGACGATAACGACAAGTGGCGGGTGCTGGTTCAATCCCAATCATTCGAACCAAAAAAACAAAAAACAAATCATTATAACCCTAGGCCAGCAATTTCAATGAACGGGCAACTCTATAAATAAACTCATCGGAGAATTCATCCAACAGCTTCAGTAGCGACTCCCGGTACCGTGTTAATCAGAGGATCACACTGAATTATCCTTTCATTTTAACGTTCACAAAACCACCTGCACCAATATGCTGCTGCCACCTTTCCTTGTCATTGTTGGGTTCAGCCTTGTCCCACATCTTAGCTGGGTCAACCACATGCTTTCTGCTGAGCCCCAGGCAAAATCATCCTGAGTAATCTGTTGCTCATAGCCATACTCATGTAAACACCAGTTTTGTGCAGAGCTCACACACACATATCATGCACACATCATGTGCACACACATGTAAACTCAAATGTGTGTGTATATGTATCGTTCAAGGCGTTTGTGTTCAGTAAATGTACATGTACATTGTGACTATGTCTGTTTCTAAACAGAAATGCAAATACAATGTAATGTATGGAGTGAGGGCAGATATGTGCATCCTTGAATGTGTAAGCTCACGTGCAAAAGCGTCCATCTGTTCAACATGCATGTTACTGCTTGCATCTTTGCCTGACTGTATTTTATGTGTTCATGTGGGCAAGTTCTAGTGTGTGTGTGTAAGTGTGTGTGTGTGTGTGTGTGAGAGTGTGTGTATGAGTGTATGAGTGTGTGTGTGTGTGTGTGTGTGTGTGTGTGTGTGTGTGTGTGTGTGTGTGTGTGTGTGTGTGTGTGTGTGTGTGTGTGTGTGTGTGTGTGTGTGTGTGTGAGAGAGAGTGTGTGAGGACGTCAGATACCTCAGCAGCATGGGGCAACTCCCCCCAGGTCCACAGCATCGGGGGGTCTTTGCTCTGATTGGTCAGCTCTGAGTCGCTCTTGGGCGTGGAGGAGCAGGAGTCGCTGCAACGGACCGAACAGGAAGTCACGTTTCATCATAATGAAGGACTAAACAGATTGTTAGTACAGTTCATTCATTCTGTCCTCAACTGCACTT
>OOFG01094262.1:0-17610 GCA_900323295.1 Molva molva | reverse complement strand
ACTATAAGGTCACATCATGGAGGGATGGATGGCTGGGAATAGCATTCCCATGACTGGTTGCTATTGTTGTACTTGGCCGCTCTCTCTTTCCCTGTCCCCAACACTGATAATCAGACAGCAGGTGGTCATTCATCCCCATCGGTCTCCCAGGAGCTGGCAGCTTCGACAATCAAACTTCCCGCGTGTGTGTGTGTGTGTGTGTGTGTGTGTGTGTGTGTGTGTGTGTGAGGTTGCATGTGTGTGTGTGTGCGTATGTGTGTGTGTTTCCATCCAGAGCGCTTGTTGTTTTGTAAAAGGTACTTTGGCTGTAAATCCGGAGAAGTGAAATCACAACTGTTTCCAGCAAGGCACAGTATCACACGCAAAACATCACTATCAGCATTTTTTCCATCTTTCCATCCCTCCTTGTGGTGTCAAGGCTGTGTTGAAAGTGTTCTCACGTCGCTGCGCTGGGTGAAAACTCTCTTGGCCAGTTCCATATCTGGGGGGTCCGCCAGGGAGGTGAACTTCAGCTTGCGCTGATCGTAGCCCTTCTTGTAATTAATCTGTAAGAAGCCAGAAGACAGAAGACAGACAGAAGAGGGATGTCAAAACCTAGCTTTTCTAGCCCCGATCAATGGTTGACCTTTCGTAGGCAACGTAGCACGGAGATGGTGAGGCCCTGTAATAACTTATTGGTTTAATAACTCTCCCCGCCCCCTCCCTCATGACATTGGACCCACATCAGCAGATGATGTTGCTCAATTTATTTGCGAAAAAAGTGACTGTTGTAACTGACTGCTGGAAATAGACTGGTGAGTTGGAAATGGTCACATGTGATATGTACATGACTCAGAAAACAAAAAGCAAAAAAAAGGAGCACCACGCCCACACATGAGTGACGGATGCTGAACACCATCGATGTCAGCCAGTCAGTCAGTGTGAGAAGAAACGCTGAAATGGAATTGAAACCTGTACAATCACTGCTGACTAACCAGTATCATAGAAACCACTGCGAGTGGTTTCTATGAAAAACGTCTCACAAAAATCTTTTTCGTTTCATACTTCTTTGGTTGCATTGTTGTTTTATACATAATTGTAGAGTAAATATAACATATTAAAAAAGAATATATATATATATATATTTATCTTTATATTTTGAGATTTATTCTTGTGCATACTGACCAGATCAGTGCTAGATTTGAACAGGGTTGAGTTTGGAAATAGTCGGGGACATGGGGGTAAACATGGCAGTACTTACATCACTCAGGGCCTCCTGAGCCTTGGCCACCCTGCGAAGCTCGGGGCTGTCGCTGTAAGGGAGGAACGAGGCCTTCTCCAGGTCCCAGTCCTCAGTGTACAGTTTCTGAACACAGAGACACCACAATCAGCATTGAATCGCATTGTGTCAATGTCATGTCACTGCCGTGCATTAGGAGCGGTGGTAGTTGGTGACGGTGGTGTTGCATGCTAATCATTATTCATCAGAGGGGAGGGCTCTTTGTGTTTGCATCGGACGGTTTGCTAACGAATGGTGGTTTATGTTACACACCATTGGTTATTGATTAATGTTTTGCAAGATAAATGAGTGGTGTTAAGATATAGTAACATATCTATGCACTGTTGGGGGACAAATTACTTACAAATAAGCGCTAGTTCTTGACTAATAACAATGGGTAATGAGAAAACCTCTGTTAATATCTGTTACGTAGTAATATGTGATGAATTTATAGATGCAAATGATGCATAAAATAAAGGCTTGTTGAGCTAGTGTTATTGTTTTTCTACTGAGATATTGCTTTGTCAACATAACATTTAAATCTGTATACAATAATTGCTTTGACGCGATCAAAAGCAGTGAACATACTTCTTCATCCATACATGTGAGTGAAAAACCCACATCTTTTTTACTGTAGAAGTAATTTCCGAGTTCAGGAGAAATGAGTGCAAATTAAATGAGGCAATAAATCATCCATGGTATGCGGCGATGTAAGGCCTCTAGGTGTGACATGGGGCCCGTCACAGTTCTTCTACCTTGCTGTAGTTAGCAGCGTTCTTCACGGCCAGGACCAGCTCAGGGGCATCGGGGGGCAGCAGGTACCTGTCCTTCGTCTCGTCCCACTTCTGCCTGTACAGAACCTGAAGAGGAGGGAACGCAGGGCATAGTTACAGTTCCAACAAAATATTAAGTCAATAAAAATATTAGTGAATGATATTTTAGATGAAAGTAACTCATATCTAATCAGTGTTGGTAGTAACTGTGGTTTTAGGGGAATAAACCACTACGGGCTCTCCCGTTATTGGAAAAGAATGTACAAGTGTATTCTTCACTTAAAGTCCAGGTGCCCTTACCTTGCTGAGCAGCTCGGACATGTGCTTGACATGGGCGATCTCCTTGGCCTCGCCATCGTACAGGCTGCCGGTCCGGGCCTTGTTGCCCGCCATGCGGTACTTGACCTACGGCATGACAATGCAGTGAGACTTGAATGACTCTAGATTAATTTCCTTAGTTGATGTGTGGAGAGTGCAACTCTATTACTTAAACTAAATGCTTGTTTTGTTGTAGTGATTGAGAAAGTGGGAGGTTTTGTGGTCTAGTCTGGGTTATGAGATATCGCTCTCAGAGTCTTTTTATCAGACTTGTGTGGGATGTGATTTGGGTGAAGGCGACCACCAGGGGCCCTCAGTTATGTGGTACCTCACTGAGCTGTTCCTGAGCTTTCCTGATGCGGATCATCTCTGGGGTGTCAACCATGTGGGCAGGGGGCGTTCCCTTGGACAGGTCGTACGCCTGCCGGTACTTATTCTGGAAAAATGTACCATAAAATACCATGTCAATAGCATCATTATGAAGGGCAGATATGAAGACAGAATTTAGAAATGTAATTGCTTGAAGGGGAAACCCCTTTTATGACTACTATTGATAATTGTGCTTTTTGCAAGTCGCTTTGTATGAAAGCATCTGAATTATTTTTTTATACCTATGAAATCAATCAAGAGCAAAGTTAAACCCATTCTATGAAACCTTAACCACAGTTCGGTAAATTAAATTAAATTAAAATAAGTTGTCCATTGGAAATAAGTTAAAATAAGTTAAAATTTCATGACAATGATTTTTGTGTGTCTTTATGTGTGTTTAATGTTAATTTAAACAGGTTCCTTACGTGGCTGTATTGTTCCAACATCTTCATGCTGTGAGCCAGGTAGGGTGTCATGAACTTAGAGGTATCCACCTGGACCCTCTTCCTGACTTTCCTCGTAGGCATGCCAGACTGGAGAAGGTGAGAGGGAATGTTAGAAGAAAGGTACATATCCTGCTGTTGGTGTCCAACCAACCTAGTTCTCCGATGCTTCTTATGAAAAGAGAAGGCCAGCTTTGTATAAAACACTGATGGTTTTCGCATTAGGTTTGTTACTTAAACACAACTATAAAATCTTCATTTTCGATTTTTGGGACTTACCTTACCCACAAATATCAGAGTACATTCTTTTCATTTGCATTCCCACTGTGTCATCTAAACCATGCAAAGATTATAGGGGAAATGCGCTAAAATATTCTTCTTCACGAAAGTAAGGCAACCTTTGATAACTACAACGTAACCTTGTAGTAAACATGGCAATTGAGCCTTTCACTACATATGTTTATTACGCCCGTCATCCCTATTGACAACACATAGTTTAATATATCGGGTACCCATAACGACCCAAAACCCCATTATTACCCTGTCAGTTATTTGCATTGAGTTTAGTAACTTAGGTTAGGTTATTTTGGTTAGAAAAAATGTGAGATCAATCAAGCAGTTTGCTAAATAAATCCTGAGCAGCAATTCTTTTGGACCCAAATCGCCGGCTTCCAATCTTTAAAAATGATTACGCTATGAGAGTTCAAATTCAGCAGTTGCCATTGAAATAGGCAGGGATTTAATCAATAACAGGCACATGCTGACAAGGAGAGACAAGTTCTGTTGGCTAAATTAAACGGCAGTGGTAGAGGTTTCCTCTGTGCTATTTCATTTTTCTTTTGGTTTCGTTTTTACCTGAGTTTTTACCTGAGTCTCAGTGGTATGATGAGTGACAGTCGTCGAGGTCATCTGCTCAACACATTGCAAATAGAGGACACACTCTGGGGTTTCAAACTCGCCACAAGACATGGCACATGGGATTGGATTGAGGTTGATTTTTCCCCAGCTCTGGTGTATCCTAACGCTACCCTGATCCCTGATATGTGAGACTGTCTAGTAATATCAAGCAAATACTATACAATATGTGTATGTGCAATATTAGCAATGATTTAATTCTGTCAACGTCATTCGTTGAAAGCTCCCGACTCCATTCACAAGATACATGGTTCTCACGCTTCCACTCTAGATGAATGTGCTGTAATTAAGAATGTGGTTTAATTAAGTCTTATATTCTGCAGGGATATGGAGGCCTGTAATGGCTCTGGTTGTATTTATTCGACTGGCTGCTTGAATTCCTTCTTCCCCCCCTCTCTCTGTGAACACCTCATTTTTAACTGCTAAAGACCTACTGTCACTGAAATCATCACCATTGCATATAGCATATTACTGCATGTGTATTGATAGAGTAGTTTAATCATCTCAATGTGTGTGTGTTCACACACACCTTCACTTAATCTTTCCTTTCCAAATCAAGCAGCATAAGAGTACAATCGGTGTACTCTCTGCACATAACCTAGTATTCCATGAATAGCATTTGTGTCTAACTTTAACCATGGCATGCGGGGGGGAATTACAGATGAGTAGGCAGGGCCTCACAGGATTGGAAACAGCCAAATGAGCTAAGCTATGTGAAAAAGATGCCTTACAGTAGCAATCCCTAAGATGAAAAATAAATGAACCCTGCCATGGCTATTGTAGTGTGTGCACGGAGCAGATCTACCCATGACCAGAGCTGAGGGAAAGAACATCTCAATTCCTTTAAACAATATTGGTAAGAAAGGCTTCTTTATCTGTGTCTGTCAGACAGGAGAGAACCATATGCCTACATGAAGCCCCCCGCCCACATTCATCCTATTTACAAACCAACAAGCATCGAAAGAACCGTGTAAACACCAAATATTTATAGGTTTTCTAAGAGGCTTGAATTAGCATACAATACCGCCACCCCCACCGATTTCACTCTCTCTGCCTCTCTTTTTTTTCTGTCTCCCTCCATCTCTCTCTCTCGCGCTCTCTTCCTTTCTCTCTCTCCCCCTCTCTTTTTTCTCTCTCCCTCCATCTCTTGCTCCCCCCTTCTCTTATTATCTCTCTCCCTTCCTCTTTCTCTCTCACGCTCTCTTACTTTCTCTCTCTCCCCCTCTTCTTTTCTCTTTCCCTCCCTCCACCTCTCTCTCACTCTCTTCCTTTCTCTCTCTACCTCTTTCTTCTTTTCTCCCTGCTGTCCCAGCAGGTCGTTTTTCCATGCCACCTACTGCTTCCCCTGCATCCCCCCTCCCCTAAGCACATTCTATCGATGTGACGTTAACAGACCCCAGGCGACGGGAGTGTGATTTACAGCACACCCCCCCACCTCTCTCTCCCCCTCTCTGTCTCTCTCTCTCTAGTGGTAGCTCAGCCACACACTCTACCTTACTTGCTCCATCTGCCAGTCTGCCATAGATATCCAAATCTAAATTTGTCTGACTGCCGACCACAGTGTGTGTGTGTGTGTGTGTGCGTGTGTGTGGTGTTTCTTCCCTAATGGTGTGTGGGCATTCATTTGTTTAATAAAGATGATAAAACACTTATATTTATCATAAGCTTAACTCTACTCTATTCATAGTCATAGTCTGAGTTGTATTTTGACTGCCACGATAGCCATTGTTTACATCTTTTCCTATTTCTGCTGTACAACATGCACGGCCATGTTTCTCCCCATTCTGCAAATCAAATAAGAAGCCTTCTTACTTTTTGAGACACAGCTGTTGTTCTCCAGAGTGTAGATGAAAGTAATAGTGAAATCAGATTGTATTGATTTTTGTTGGAATTTATTTGTCCTCCTTCAGAAATGATTCACACTTTTGCACGGTGAATCCATTTCCATTGATATGTTATATGGGAGTGAAATGAAAAAAAAAGAACTAACTTGTTAGTTATGTTTCAGTCGCATATCATTCTAACTCCCCTATAAAATATCAGCAATATTAGGGTTGGCGTATACAAGGCTAACATTAATCCTATTTCACCAGGAAATAAGGGATTAAATTGTCTGCCTTCTGCTTTCACTCTTCCATTGGACACTGATACAGATATTTATCAACATAATGAATCACATTAGGCATAGTCAGGAAAAAGTAAATATTATAAGTATATATTAAAAGTAGACAGTCAAATTCCCTGTAGGACGATTTGTATATATGCAGCTAAAACGCTAAAGAGGACAATTCATGATTCATGCAGTTTAAAGAATATGGTAACTGTAAATGTATATGAAAATTGCATATCGACTTTTGAGGTGAGTTTTGAGGCCTTAAGTTCTGAAACACTTCAGGCCTCAGGCCAGACTATAGTTAATCACGGGGATGAGATCCTAAACATTCCACCATTTTTGTTCATGGAGCAGGTATGATCTATGGGGCAGTTATGTCCGAAACAGAAGGGTCAATATCGTTCCATTCATCTCAATAAAGAGGGCTCAGGTAAAGGTAACTGCTCTAAAAATACAGATCCAGCTCTGTCTATTAGAGAACCCCCAGCCATTAAAACACACAGGGAGCTATCCCTCTGAAACAGGATCTAGCAGCCTGAGAGACCATAGATGCCTGATGGCTTGAACTGCTGACTGGTGGGCTATCGTAACCAACTATTCATAGGACCTGCAGATCCACGGACTAGCAGGATAACCTTAGCCCTTGAATGATCTTTGAAATAATATATTCAGAGCATATGTTGGTATGATTGTCCAAAAAAAAAAATGCAATTAAATTTGATCCTAGTGAAGCATTGCTATGGAAACAGAATATTTTAAATAAACTAGACAATCCTCATGAAAAATTGTAGGAAAGGGGAAATAATTAAAGCTTAATACTGTTTCCGAAGTCCACTCCATAAAGCCAATGTACTACTTACCTCCTCCGTAATCTCCTCCTCGTACTCCTCATACTCCTCATATTCCTCAACGTCCGCCATTTTGGGACGGTTATAGAGGATCTATATAAAACACAGATGAAATGATAAAGCCATGTTTTATTTATGAAACTTGCAGAAATGTTGTTTTGCCCTCATCAGACAAAGAGACAATTATAATTCCAGTTATTACTGTGGATTCTCGAACTCCCAATTCTCGACCTTAAGAAAAAGTCTGTTTAAAAACGTACAAACAGTATTGGGACTTGAACTATACATTAATTGCAACCACTGTTAAAACCATGCTACATTTGTTCCATTTTTAAGAGTAAACATGCAACAGACAATTCGCTTAAAAAAGACAATTAATTAGCATAAAGCACTCAAACTAATTTGAATGCCATACCAGAAAAAGATCCCTGTAGCAACGTTACGTTACAAATGCCTCAACTGCTATCCACTAGGGTCCCAAACCGTTATCCCAAGTTCAAGTGTTTCAACCCTAGACAAAATAACAACAAAAACAATGCTTAGATTATCTTCTAAACTGCAACTTTTGCAACAAGATTTCAGAGGTAGAGTAAGGGCCAATAAGGTAGATGTATCATGAAGCGCCTAAGTAGCAGGCCTCTGGCTTTGAAAGCTTGTCAGACGGCCCCTCCCGTTTCCCCCGTGACTATATGCCACTCAAAAAACTATGCCTCCTGGCTGATGGTGGGCGACAGCTGCCCACAGAGCTCCAGCTATTCGTCATGTAAACTGGTGCCGCATCCTGATTGGTTGGCTTTGTTTAGCTAACTGCAATGCAATGCCTTCTGAGGCTGCAGGTTAAATATAGGATGACATACTAACTACTCTTTTTAACTTTCCTTTCGACTCTCCAACTCTACCTATGACAGTAAAGTTGCTTTTCACATAGAATTAGTCATTAAGGAATCAGAGGAAGTCGTAGAAGTGGCTTCTGGAAGATGGGCAAAGTGGCAACGCTGGTGCAGAGGTTAAGAAATATGGACGGAGTGTCAAGCAGACGTGAAACAAGGTGTTAGGAAGCATCCGCTGGTGGAATAGATGGCATGGTCTGATCTTGGTGAAGGCTTGTTGTTCTAGGTCAGTCTGCATACTCCATCAACGACGGAAGAAAATACCCCCAATCTACCGAATCCTTCATTCATCTTCCTTTAAGCATCCAAACGTCAGCAGAAGATGGAGAAGATGGTAGTCCAGATGCATCAAAAGGCCATGCAGATTGAAGAAAACATAGAAGTCTTTCTCCACCTTTTTTGTTTAGTTTTTTTGCTTACCAGTTACTTCAGAGTTAAATGATCTCCCAATCCGCAAAAAGCCTCCCCAACTTCCCTCCAGAGAAATGCTGGGCGACAGCACACAGCTGCGACTCCGACCTGGGTTATCATGTGGCCCGCGCAGCCAATCAGAGACTGTGGTTCTCAGGTTTCAAAATCTAAATTTACCTAAGACATACCCCCTCAGAAAGGAGCACCTGTCGAAGTGAGTGCATCAGCGGTGAAACCATAAGGAAGCCAGTGGGGCAGGAATAAAGGGGCTCTGGACTTGGGAGGTACAGTGGGCTGTGGGGGCTCGTGTGGTAGGTTCAGGGAAACAGGAGTAAACCCCCAAACGTCCAGACAGTCCAGACGGGGGGGGGTCTTGGTGGTCATGTCATAATAATAACAAAGCCATGTTGTTTAACCAAACCATGGCTGAGTGGGGATGTGGCCGTGGGAAAAAATTATCCCACAAGGAAGAAGCTAGAAGTTGAGCAGATCGCTAGGAGAGCTGTGTGTGGGTCATCTCCTTAACAAAAACCTCACTGACGTGAATAGTCTCTGTGACTAAGTGCACAACAAGAACAGCCTAGAAAAGTCAAGAGTGCACCATATAGCTGACCTGACACCATAAATAAGTATGACCCATAATGAAACTAGAGTTGGTTGGGCTAACCAAAGAAATCCAGCCCAGGTGACTCTATCCTGATATTATGTGGAAGATGGTGGAAATGTATGATCAAATGAGTGACCATGGCTCTATCAAGATATATGAGGCTACGCTGGGTTAGCGTGTTTTATCTCACGATTGTAAACACATCGAGTTATGTTCTGTACATACAAGTACAGACTCTACCAATGATCTCTTGCATTGAACGGTCACTAGCTCGATGTAGACGTTGTTCTGTTGGTTCTTCAGCTTCCGAAATGTTTAGCAGCAGATTTACATTTAACTACCAGGGGGGCCAGGTACTTGTAAATTACAACTTTAAATTTTAACAAAAGAGTGTCTGGACCCTTTCAAAGCACAACGACAGCTGCCATTTTCATGACCCCAATCTGATCCTAGTGGATATAAAGAGTTCTAACCGCTATAAAAATACATCAAGAACTATTCCAGGGTAAAATTCCTGTACAGTTTAAATACAGTGGCCATCATTATAATTAGTCACTGAATCCTGGTTGGATCGAAAGTAAGGACTAGCAATTGTAGGTGAATGATGCCTTGATAGAATTCGCAATACAATGAGAATTTTCCCTTTTAGCTTGATGTTCCTTTCATGTCTGTCCTCAGTCTTTCATGCCAGGAGATGGGAGCTAGAAGCCCCTTAATGACAGCAACAGCTGAACTCTCTAGAATGCAGCGACTGTAGCCTCCCATTTTGTGATGTACCTCATCACTATTGCTAGTGGAGTGCTAATTAGCAAAGTCACACATTTTAAGATCCGACTGACATGGAATACACGGCAGAGTACAAGATTCAACTGACCTAAAGTTGTCTTTTTGTAAACGTCTAACATTGAAAGGTATTAAATATCTACATGTTCAGGTGTATTTTAATTGCCACACAACTTTAATGATTAATCGGGTGAACAGCTACCCAATGGGAAGAAAATGAAGGGGATAATGTTGTTTGGTGATGCCTAGTCATTGGAACAACTGTCAGATCAATCGGGGCGACAGCCCAACAGCTGCAGGACCGCCACAACAGATACATTGCCAACGAGCATGTCAGTGACCTTGTCCCCCAAACTCTTCTGAAAACAATTGAGGTAAGTGAACTAAATCGAGATGATTAGTGCATCATCGTGCGCTTCAGTGAGCTGATGACAGAGTCAAACTATCAACCAACCATGTCAGGGATCAGCTGATGAATCTCCTCTGACCTTTCTGCTTCATGAGCCACTGAGATCTTGGCTTTATTGTGAAGGTAGTGAAGCAAAATCAGACATTACAGAATACAGTTTATCGGTTATCCACCCTTCTTGGTTCCTGGATAATGTTTTATACGTCTGATGATTTTGCAGGTTTGGATTTCATTCACACACATGAGAATGAGAGCAGGTTTTTCACCTAAAAGCCTTAAGGTAACAAACTAATTAGTGATAAGGTTACAAAAACAAATGTATTCATCTCTTTCAGATTGGCTGAATTCTCTTCATCGTTCAGATTCACAGTATAGTTACACAGGTAGAGGCCATTAGTAATTTGGTCCTCATCAGGGCAATACTTACATATGTAAGCATTGAGCTTCCAGAGAACAGTGGTTAATCAATGTCTTTATCCTATGTAACTTAATAAAAAAAAAAATGTTGGGGGTCAATCTTTAAAAAAATATTACATAAAACAAATTCATACAAACACCAAATCATACAAATATGAGCAACTTTGGGCTTAAGAAGTGTGAATTATCCATGGTCAAAAGTAACAGGTTCACTGTGTCAATCATACTTTTGATTTCAAAAAATACTTTTAAAACCTTGAAAACCCAGAATCTGGATTCGATCCTTGTCCTCACCAGTTAAATCTGCTCTTCACATGCTCGCCTCCTAGTAGCAGTGTCCTCTCTCTCCATTACCTCTTTTGAACTCTGACCCTCTCCTCTCGGCTCCATAAAAAGGAGTCTTGCATAAAAAGCAAAAACTGACACTGGCTTACCACCCTGGAATAAAATTAACATCAACAAAAAGACAATATCAATAAATGATCTTTTGATTCACCCCAAACAGATAAAAACACTTTATTTCACCGTTTTTTTCCATTATGGGCTGAGACGAGGGCATACAGTGCTGTCATTTCACCCACACTCACGGCACATCTCTATCATAGTCAGCCGTTGTCCCGGGAGGATTCCGATGCAGGCACAAGGTCAATGTAAATACTGCACAGAAGACACGGGATGTGTAGGATGTATTACTGCTGTATAAACCAACACAGCCAGTCCGGCAATACTGCAAGGCCACACAGGGCTGGAATTACACAAAGCTAAAGAAAAAGGTCCAGGTAAAGTATCCAGCAAGACGGGTGTCTTGACTTCTGTGTTTCAATGTAAGGAAGAAAAAAGAATGTCATTTAAATACACATCAGTCCTTTCTTTCCTCTCTCCAACCAGAGTCCTCCGGCAAGAACGTGTCAGGTGTCTTTGTTCAGAGTGGTAAGAGTTTGTAAGAATTTGCTTTCTTTTCTTTTAAAATAAATAAACATGGAAAGGAAACGAGGTCCCGGCTGGCTGGGTGGTCAAGTCCGCGTCACGGAGAGGAGATGTCCCGATCCGTCCATCGACCTCATCCCCGACCCCGTGTCCAATTAGGGGAGGAGCTAAAAGAGAGCCAGGGTGCGCCACTGAAGCATGGCCATAGTTCATCATCTCACACGCAGCCGTGACATCATCCACTCCAGGCCCTGGCATAACCTGCAGGGGAGGGAGGGAGGAATGGAGTGAGGAACGGAGATGCAGTAGAGAGGTTACATGGGACAGACAGAGGGACAGGAAAGACATGGTGTGACTTCCTTGTTACTTTTTACAAGACATTCTGGTTTTGAGGGACACTTGTGCGGTGGGTGCTGTACCCACCCTTCGCCAGTGAGGGCGCAGCAGGCCTGGATGTGCCACTGGTGGTCTTTAACGGAGGTCAACTGGAGGCTCTGGGAGATCTCAGCCCCAGACATGCAACCTTTCACATCCTGCTTGTTGGCGAAGATGAGCAGCCCGGCCTTCTTCAGGTCCTGGAGTGGAGATAGGGGGGGAGTCACAAGCATCAATAAAGTAACTAGCAGCAGCAAAGAGGCTGGAAACAGGACTATATATACATCTGGGTGGAAGGGATGTACTGCAGGAATGGACCTCCAGAATCCCCTTGTATACAGGTGTGTATTTGACTTCAGTTTGAGGTTATTCTTACTGGTTTAACACCAACTTACTTCATGTGCTAGCATTCTGTAAAGCTCTTCTTTGGTCACTGAGATCCTCTCTCTGTCGGTGCTGTCCACGACCACAATCACAAACTGACACACAAAGGGGAAAAAAACTATTGAATGGCAAAAAATAAAAATGTTAATGAGACCAGAAGATATTTGCATACGACAATAAAAATGTGTTAAATTACTATGGGTCTGCTACAGGTTGAGGAATGAAGTTAGGGTAAACAATACAATTTACACTATAACCAACCAAAGAAAATACATACATACAAATGCATTTGCATGAGACTAAAGAAGCATCTCTCCTGACTGTACATGGTTCAGGAGTACAGATTCCGATTGTAAACAAACCCACTGTTTAGTAGCAGACGTTAGCCCTACGTTTGCATGCCTCCCTGCTGATGATCCTACCTCTGTGTTTGTGTAGTACGTGTTCCAGGATGACCTTAGCGACTCCTGCCCTCCGATATCCCACATCAGAAAGTGGGTGTTGTTGACCACAATCTCCTCCACGTTGCTTCCTATTGTAGGAGAGGTGTGCACCACCTCATTCATAGAACTGCAGAGTAACAAATGAAGTCATTTCAGATTATTACATAACATAACATCACAGACGGGACCCTTTCAGATACCAACTATCAGCAATGCTGACTATATGTTTCTGCTCATGTGAACATTGCATATAGGCAATCCATAGGAAGAGATGAATGACTACTTACAATTGGTAAAGAATGGTGGTTTTCCCGGCGTTATCCAGGCCCACGATGATAACCTTGTGCTCTGAAAGAGAAATAAATACAGAGAAACATTCAGAAAACAAAGTGCAGAAAACATTCCGCAGTGACAGATGTTGAGTCCGTCTCGCAAGAGGAGCGGACGTGTGACAGACCCAACCTCAGTCTTTGTTTCAAAAATGTCTTGAGATGTGGAATGCAGCCCAAACAACGGGCATCTTTATGCCTCACACACAGAGCCACCCTTTCCCCCGCCGCCTTTGCTTTTACCATAGTGAGGCACTGGTGAAAGAGCACTGTCTCACAATGTGCTCACAGCCTTTCACATAAGGATGATCATAGCATGGTGGCTCGCTCAGGCTAAGCTACGCTGAATACTCAACTACACGCATGATGGTTTCACTGACCCATTTCTGTTGTTCCTACACTGAGGTTTCCCTGGCATGCGTATTGTTTTTAAAGGGTGAAAAGTGGCTATTGTGGCTATTGGTGGTGGATATTTCTGTCATATCTTGTGCTTGTTTTTGTGGTGAATCTGGCAAAGGAGCAATCATTTAGATTATTTGGATTAAAAATAGGCTGTTGAAAAACCTCCAGCAGCAAGCAAACAATGGTGAGACATTGTACATCTAAGTGTGGCTGCTTTTGTAGGAAGACAATTCGGTTTAATACTACCTAGCTAATGCAAACCAACAGTAGCAGTGCTAAATACTCTTTTCCGATACGGACCGAAACTTATGACACCATTCTTGAGGTCAAGAGTGTGAAAAGATGCCGATGTTAAAGAAAAAAGAGAAAAATAAAATGATATTGGCTTATGATACAAAATAAGGCTTAATAAAAAAGGTACCATGTTATTTAAGTATTTAGTTATTCTAGTTAGTTGACATCATAAATAGAAAATCATTAGTTTAAGACAAAAATGAAGGTTACTCTTTTTTTTACCTCCATAACCTTCCAGGGCTCCTAAATGTACCGAAACGGTATACAGTTCACAGTAAACATTGGTCTACAGATAAGCATTGCACACACAGATCACATAAAATAGGTTGCACAAGACAAAGAAAACCTGCAGACACAGCAAGCACAGCTGCTGTGGCGGCCTACGTGTTAACCTGGGCCCTGTCTTAAGCAGCTGGATTTCGCGCTTAAGTTTCCGTTGCAGGGCACAATATTACACTACCCGCAGTTCCGCTACCATGCTGACTCATGCTGTAAGCCTAACCTAGGTAGATAGCTTCGAGATAACTCCGCACACGGCTGCAGTGGCGACTCCTTTCTAACTTCTAATTGGTTTAGATAATGGTGACGAACAACTGAAAGTATCCTATTGCAAGCATATTTCCTCCTTGTTAGTATTTTACCTTAAAAATCGACTTAACGTGATGGTCTCAAACGAAGTAATATGCGATTCCTATATACACACTTAATAAAAGTGTTAACACATGCAATAGGCTGTTTAGGAAGTGACTTACGTGACACATCTGAAAGATTACATAATGGCTTGTCCCTTTGTCTAGCGGTAGCCTACCAGTAGCCTACTGTATCAGAGCCGCAGGGTCTAGCAGAAGCCTTCCAGTAGCCTACCGTATCAGAGCCGCAGGGTCTGGCGGTAGCCTACCCTATCAGAGCCGCAGGGTCTAGCGGTAGCCTACCAGTAGCCTACCCTATCAGAGCCGCAGGGTCTAGCAGTAGCCTACCAGTAGCCTACCCTATCAGAGCCACAGGGTCTAGCGGTAGCCTACCAGTAGCCTAACTTATTAGAGCCGCAGCATCTAGCGGTAGTCTACCAGTAGCCTACCGTTTCAGACTTCCACTTCCCCTCTCTTTAAGTTTGTTTTATAATACCGTTTTTTTTTATCACCAATAAAAAACCAAGTCTAGTGAATACTAGATGGCTTCATCTAGTCTTGAAGAGCCAGCCTTTCCATGGTGATGTAGGCTAGTGCAAATAAACCGACCAATAAACCAATAAAAGCATAGCATGACAGCTTAGGAATTCCCTCATCAATCATTTTCAGGGTGCGATAGATGATGTCTTTTGGAGCCTGTCATGAATGCCCTCCATGTTGGCCTCCAACATGGAATGGCCTCCATGTTACTGTGCCAATGAGACAACGGGCTCATAAACAGAAGTAAAACCCAATTGTATGTGCAACTCTGTAAAGGAAGTGAAAGCAGCTGCAGCCTGAACCAGGCTCTGCGCTTTATCTAAGGTGATCTGCCATGCTGTGCAGCTTTTGTGTTGTACACAGAAGCTATACAGGCCACCCCCTACACAGAGCATATCTGTAACCTTAAAGGCTTAAAGCATACCAACAAAGGTGTTATGTCTACTACTATTAGGTCGATTTCCACCTTAAGTGATGAGCTGTGATGTGATGTGATGAGTATAGGATAAGACATTGGCTGAGATACAAAAAATGTACCCAGGTCTATAGTCTAATTGTTAACCGATATGCCCAATATTTATTGGAAGGTTCCATCTGTTTGGAACACTTGAGAAAAAAGTGTAAACCATGTAATAAGCTATATTAATTAACTTTTTATTTTCGAAACAGTGCGTGCATAAGCAGTAGAGGCTTTGTTATGTAAAAATGAAACTGCCATAAACTGCACACATGCACATTGAAAAATATATATATTCCGCTCCATCACGGAATGGCACACCACTTGGCGGACACGGACCGGTTCATGGAACAGACAAACTGTTGCAACCAGACGTCAAACAAAGCACATCCACGGCTCCAAAACCACATGCTGTAAAAAATAGAATGCTCAAAACATACTGCACTGTAGCAATCTAACGCCATAGACTGCTCGTCTGCGGACTACCGCAGATACAACAACACATTTCCAGCTTAGTCAGGGAAAAACTCTTTAGGCGCACCGACTACACATTAAAGAAGCAGGGAAAACCCTGCTTTGGACCAGATTCACAGTACCATGATGTTCATCAAACTATCAGTACATAGAGAATAGGCCTACGCACTGCACAGTGACATCCATTCACAGTGGACAACTTCCGATTGTTCCAAATGACTGAACCCATCCGACAACCCACGACTGCAACCCTTGTAATTAAAGCCTGATTCATAAACAATTGTCCAAGCATTCCCATTTGACACCCATGGCGGGCCTCGAGTCCACGGCTATTGGGCTAATGACAAAACCCTTTTTCACACCTGGAGCAAAAGTTGAAAGTAAAACAACTTTAAAAACTGCCGGACAATGTGGTTCTATATTCATGTTTTGGTCAATTATGTCACCCCCTGTTAGGGAGACCGCAACGACGTTAAGAAATGTAAATACAGACGACGTTTAATTTGGGTGATGAAAACCTAATGAACCACTAGGGAAAAAGTAAGTAGTTGAACTGCTGATGTGGCGGCTGACTGGAATATGATCAAAAGTGCCACCCTCATCCTCTTCATAGAAAGACGCTTGAAAGTAGACAGCCCGGATAAGAAAGGTCTCTGTGAGAGGACCTACTTGGTAGCTCGTATACCGGAGGATTCATGTTACAACTGGGTTCACACTGGCCTATCTGTTTACTGTTGGTTGCTGGATCAGTAACGAGATCCATTTCAGTTTGCTGGAACTCCTTAGCTCTAAATCTAGATAGAAATAGCGTTAACAATACCATTATTATCTGTCAGCCATTGTTCATAGAGTAAACAACTACTTTAAGTCGGTCCAAAAAGTCCCAATTCTTGTGAGATGGACCAGAATTGGCGCAGAATAGCGCAGAACAGCGTAGAATATAGAAATATTTGAAATGTAACGTTAGTACAAAGGACATTGTTTGTCAAAACCCCGGACGGTTGATCTAATAGACATTCAAAGTACATTAAAATTACAGATCATATGGAAAGCGAAAGTTCTGATAACGATGGCCAGGCGCATTTTGGACCAGATGACAGCCTGACGGCACAGCGGCCCTGTTCTGACCGCGATCACAAGACGATGGCCTCCTAGCATACGTGTACCTAGCACACTCTTACCTTGATGATTAAAAAGCCTCCACAGTTTGGTAAACAGTATCCCCATGGCTGTTGTTGGGAGTTACGATGCCAGCTTGTAAGAATTGACAGTAGCTAGCTGTTGATGCTATCCGATGCGATCTTCATAAGATAGCTAGAAAGCTAGCTCACTCGCAAACTACACTGCTGTAAGACGCAGTGGAGAGGAGACTTTTCTTCTTGGCAAATTCGCCATATTCATATTTTTAAAAAAACCTTCCAAGAGACGTAAATGTAACACTTCAATGTTTTAAGAGAGCTGTACTGAAATTATGTTGTAACTGCCTTTGATGACACACTACCTCGGCACTATCAGCTGGCATTTGGGCTAGTTGGCGCAGCTGTCAAAACTGCGCATGCGTGGTTTAGGATGGGCGGTGTCTTGATCTGTACCTAACGAATAGTATACATTAACACTAAGATACATTATGTCTACAAACCACAAACCCAATAAATAATCCATAGCTACAGATAACTACTCATTAACAATAAGATTACTTCACAGCGTATAGAGTTTGTGTCTAATGTAGCATCTTCGTTATTACTCAAGTAGGTAATAGGCCAAGTGTAGGCCTATATAATGTAATACGCTTTACTCTAGAG
>OOFG01094256.1:0-19691 GCA_900323295.1 Molva molva | reverse complement strand
GTGTAGTATGTGTGTCGTGTAGTATGTGTGTAGGATAGTGTATTGTATAGTGTATTGTATAGTATGTGTGTAGTATAGTGTGTTGTGTATTAAGGTGTATTATGTGTGTTGTGTAGTTTGTGTGTATTATGTGTGTTGTGTAGTATTATGTGTGTTGTGTAGTATTGTGTGTGTTGTGTAGTTTGTGTGTATTATGTGTGTTGTGTAGTATTATGTGTGTTGTGTAGTTTGTGTGTATTATGTGTGTTGTGTAGTATTATGTGTGTTGTGTAGTTTGTGTGTATTGTGTGTGTTGTGTAGTATTATGTGTGTTGTGTAGTTTGTGTGTATTATGTGTGTTGTGTAGTATTATGTGTGTTGTGTAGTAGTATGTGTGTTGTGTAGTATGTGTGTATTATGTGTGTTGTGTAGTTTGTGTGTATTGTACCGTGAGTGTTTGAGGCGTGAGAGGTTTGAGGTGAGTGGGAGGAGTCACTGCTGAGTGGGAGGGGTTTGGCGTGGGCTCTAATTCCTGGTCATCTGGAAGCACCGCCCCCCTGGTCCTCTCCTCCAATAGACAGCTGTCTAGCTGCACCCCGTCATACCGCAAGGCATCCGATAGGTCCACCAACCTGTCAATAAAAAAACAGCTTGTCAGCAAACTAAACTTCATCACCAGACAGACAGACAGACAGACAGACAGATAGACAGACAGAGAAACAGACAGAAAGTCAGACAGACAGAGACAGACAGGCAGACAGAGAGAAAGGAACAGACAGACAGACAGACGGACTGAGATACAGACAGACAGACAGACAGAGAAACAGACAGACAGACACATACTTATTGTTGATTATTAGATTCTGGATGCAGCCACGGAAGGATCTGGATGCATTCTGTAATCTGATTGGCAGACGGCTCTCCTCTCCTAATGGAAGCCCACCAATGAAGACAGATGATGGCGGCAGAGAGGAAGATCCACCCAATGACAGGGGAGTTGACTCCACATGGTTCTCATCTACCCGGACTGTCAGTGTTCTGAGAGAGAGAGAACAATATGTTAGTACTGTGTTGATAAAGTACCTCAGTACTATCCTAGTACTATGGTACTAGGTTAGTACTGTGTTGATAAAGTACCTCAGTACTATCCTCTTAATGTGGTACTATGTTAGTACTGTGTTGATAAAGTACCTCAGTACTATCCTCTTTATGTGGTACTATGTTAATACTGTGTTGATACAGTACCACAGTACTATCCAAGTACTATGGTACTATGTTAGTACTCTTGCTATGTTAACATGTACTGCTATTCTGGTTTTGTGTGGTTTCCATGGAAACACTAACTTCCTGGTCCTAGAGATGATGAGGGAGTGTTCCAGGCCGTCTGAGAATACACCGCTCCGTGGTTTCACCTCCACCCATTGACTAGCTCCGCCCCCCAAGCTTAGCTCCACCCCCACACCTCCCGGAACCAGCTGGACCACCAGGAGGAACTGTAAACACACACACACACACACACACACACACACACACACACACACACACACACACACACACACACACACGACAATCAACTGTTAAAGTGGACGATGCCTTCCGAACACCAGGAAACGTAAGGAACAAGAAGCAGTGTCCTGGTCCTCACCATCTGGGGGTCGTTGGAGCGGCTGACCCAGCCCGAGATGAGCTTCAGGGTCTCCCTCTTCACCGTCCGCATGCTCCTGATCAGGGGCTGCTTGGTCACCATCTCCCCTGTAGGACAACACACCACGAAGCGCTCAATACTACTGCTTATATAGTTGACAAGAGCAGAGAGAGACAGCCCTACTAACAAGAGCAGAGAGAGACAGACAGTCCTACTAACAAGAGCAGAGAGAGACAGACAGTCCTACTATCAAGAGCAGAGAGAGACAGACAGCCCTACTAACAAGAGCAGAGAGAGACAGACAGTCCTACTAACAAGAGCAGAGAGAGACAGACAGTCCTACTAACAAGAGCAGAGAGAGACAGACAGCCCTACTAACAAGAGCAGAGAGAGACAGACAGTCCTACTAACAAGAGCAGAGAGAGACAGACAGCCATACTAACAAGAGCAGAGAGAGACAGACAGTCCTACTAATAAGAGCAGATCCAGACAGACGGCAGGACTGACCGTTGCTCTGGATGGCGGAGGAGATGTTTTCACTCAGACACTTGTAGACGTTGAGCATGTCAAGGTAGATTCGGCCCAGCTGCACTACGAAGGGGTGGCCCACCGCCTTGCAGGCCCTCACGTTGGTCTTCAGGATGCTGCCCAGCTGCCTGACCGTCTCCGCATCCTTCAGGATGTCCACATTCTACACAGACAGAGCAAAAACCCAACCAATCATGTCCACGTTCTACACAGACAGAGCAGAAAACCCAACCAATCATGTCCACGTTCTACACAGACCGAGCTGAAAACCCAACCAATCATGTCCACGTTCTACACAGACCGAGCTGAAAACCCAAGCAATCATGTCCACGTTCTACACAGACAGAGCAGAAACCCAACAAATTATGTACAGGGTTACATTGTGGACCATCAATAGTCGCTGTGAAACATGAAGTCCAATTTGTGATTTAAATATGCGTCTTTAATTTGACTGTCACATTATGGCCGTGTGGTTCTCCATCAGTTCCTTCATGTCAGATGGAGAGAGGCTTACCTTGGTGGCCTGCTGGATGATGCTGTCCCACACCTGGTTGGGCAGCATCATGTACTTCTCTATCAGGTGCTCCTGCACCGCCTGGTCCGTCTGCGCTCCGATCATATAGCCCACCGCCTCGTAGAACGTATGGACCTGAGTGCAGGGAGGACGCAGGAGTTATAGAAGACACTGTTCGTTTTTATTTCCTGACTACAGATGCAACAGGTGTGTGTTACTTCCTGACTACAGATGCAACAGCTGTGTGTTACCTCCTGACTACAGATGCAACAGGTGTGTTACTTCCTGACTACAGATGCGACAGGTGTGTGTTACTTCCTGCATACAGATGCAACAGCTGTGTGTTACTTCCTGCCTACAGAGGCAACAGCTGTGTGTTACGTCCTGACTACAGATGCAACAGGTGTGTGTTACTTCCTGACTATAGATGCAACAGCTGTGTTACTTCCTGCCTACAGATGCAACAGGTGTGTGTTACTTCCTGCCTACAGATGCAACAGGTGTGTGTTACTTCCTGCATACAGACAACAGGTGTGAGTTACATCCTGAGTATAACCTGAGTGTGTGTCTGTGTGTGTGCTTGAGTGTGTGTTACCTGTTGTGGCTGCAGGTCACAAATGATTGTGTTGATGTTGCTCAGGATCTCGTCTATGAAGGGCATCACCTCGCCCACCTGCACCTGCACAAAGTGGCGCCGGCACTTCTGTGCGATCTTGATGAAGGTGTCGCACGCCATGTCCTGCACGCCGTCATGGGTCTCTTGGGACCGGAAGAACAGAAAACACTCACTTTAGTGTTTTGGACCCAAAAGGCCATGCATTTGTAGAAAGCCTCCCCAACAGGAGGACAAGCTTCAGTCATTTAGTACCGTACAGTCCCCACCTCTACGGTGTTTGGGCGACACTTCAACAATAACCATTATCCATTATTACATTTACATAATATACACGTGATTCACTGTTCATCATCATTGTATTTGTACATTTGTACATTCCATGAAGCTAGGCAAATCTGAGCCTGATTTACATGGCAAAACTTGGGATCTGGCTATCCGGCCATTTTCCCCAAAGTCTACTTAAATAGTGTCTTTAGAGATCAACTCTCCAAAAGCTCAAAGGTTCCCATGGTGCACGCAAAGAGGACAGCTCTTGGAAGAACAACCTTTCACATTAATGATGATTGTGGTCACAGCACGTACTCATGTACTATCTTTCATCAGACACATTCATCCAAAGCCACTTGCAGTGCATTTATTTCAAGTCATTAAGGAGCAGCTCAAGGATGCCTACAGGTTGGGTGGTGGACAGTGGGGTACGACAGAACCTATCCGCCAAGACTATTGTGCCCCCCCGCCCCGGGTCATTGGCCTCACCATGCATGAACTCAAAGAGCTTGTTGACGACGGTCTTGAGGAACTTCCAGTGGGCCCGGAGGAAGCGAGGGTACTGGCCCACGATATACATGATGTTGGAGGCTATGATGGCCTTGTTGTCCTTCCCCCGTTTCTGCTCACACAGCCCCAGCAGGTCCTGAAGGCCGGGACACACGGTTAGTATCATTAGGTTATTGATCACCAGTTCAACCAATACAAACCATCCACACATGTTGTCATGGGCAGTGAATGATTAATGCTGACCACAGAATCTATTATTTATTTATTATTCTATTAATATTAATAATGTTGAGGTGAGCATTATAAAACAGCATACGGTAGGGTAACTCGTACAGATGCTTAAATTTACACTTGAAATTACGTCAACTTGTACACAAAAGGGGAGTTTAGCGTTTTCCAAGCCCAAATACACACAATATTGTTTTACTGGGAAAATCGTCTAAATGCACTTCCAACAGGAATCGTAAAACACAGAATGCGTCTTCATCTTACTCTTTTGTTGAGTACAAGACAAAATTCCTACATAACCGGATGTCCCTTCCCTGCTCGCTATACTGCACAAGTATAGTATATATATGCACTTTGGAGCGACGGCAGGACTGCAAATCTACCCCGGACCTACAACATGGGGATGGGGGTGAGTGGTTAGTAAGAACCGAGAGGTCTTGACCTTGATGACGGTGACCAGGAACCTCTTCTCGTCCTCCTCGTGCATTGCCCCGCTGATGGACCCGATGGCCCAGCAGAGTGTGTTCAGGTTCCTCCAGGACCACTCTGTGCCGTTCACCTGGTTGTGTAGCTTCTCCGTCATGATGCGCTCCGTGTCTGCGTAGTCCAGGTGAGTCAGGTACACTGTGGTGGAGGAGACGGGTAGACATCATGAGAGACAGACACACTGCCTCTACATCTCTGCCCATTGGGCACCCAGTGCACCCCGAACCCTGGAAGGAGGGGTCCCTCTTCTGTGTTCCTTCTAGAAGTTTCCTCCCTCTGGGTTTGGAGAGTTTGTCCTTTTCCTTTAACCCTTTGAGATTGGAGCTAAGATTAAGGGCTTACAAATAAAATGGAAAACTATTTATTTGCCCACATTCGTCCATGCCGTACATTTGTTTTTTTATTGAGGACAATATCATTGGTAAGCAGTAGCCACCTCAGACTGAAAACAGATTAGCATTGATGCTACAACGCCAACATGTCCTGATGAGAACCAGATACTACGTGTGGCCGACGGCGGTCTGCCGCACGCATCTCGGTACATGGGAGTAAGGAAGTGAATTTGTCGTGCGCTCACCCAGCGTCTCCCTCATGTTCTTGTAGAGGTTGATGGAGTCCGTGTCCTTCATGAACTCCCGCACCACCTCCCCCTGGTCGTTCTCCACCACCAGCACCTCCTCAGGCTTGGCCATGCGGCTCACCATCAGCAGACGAACCTGCACATATGATATTAGTGTATAAGTATACGTTTAACCAGAGTACACTCACAGACCACTCTTCAATCTAGGCATTGTGGAGGCATGTATACATAATATATAAAAGACATGGTTAGTATTACCTTACTTTATAAAATAAGATTCATTGTGTAGGAGTATTGTATTGTGTTATTCCCATTTGTGTTCTTACTCTTAGTGCAAAAGTCCAAAGCAATATCTGACAATAATGTGTATGCATACATTCTCAGCATGGGATGGCCCTGGTGAGGAATCAAATCCCCAACCCTGGCAGCGTGAATGCCTTGCTCTACCAGTTAAGCTCAGCTGGTACAACAGAGGTAACCGATTCCCATCTCCATGTATGAGAGATTGACCATTAAAGGAGGTTAGAAAATCCTACCCTCAGGAGTAATTCTCATAGACAATCATTACGTGAAGCGGCAACTGTGGCAACTGTGGCCACACCCCCTGGTCTCACCTTGGACAGGACGGGCAGGTAGAGGTGTCGCCGCGGCGGGACGTCGGACAACAGGGGGGAGGTGGAGGTGGAGAAGGGGCTCTCGCGGTACAGCTCGGCCGCCAGGTGGTTCCAGTACTCCAAACAGATCTTGAAGATCTCCGTCTCCTCCACCTCTGACACCAGCAGCATGTAGTGCAGGGCCTGGGAGACATGGGAACCACACACATTAACAAACTGGTTCACAAACTCTTTTGGCCTGGGACCCCATTTCTAGGTCTCCGGCCCGGATCCCAAACTTCTTACATCTGTAATGTGCATCTGCTTCGACACGTTGTGTTAACCCAATCAACATGTGAGGGTGGGGAATGTGGAGAAATCAGCCAGAGTAAGCTAGATTTTGAAAGTATCCCACCCCGCCCTTCAGGCCTCCCTCCAAAACCACTACCCCAAAACATGCGACTAGCTTTAGCAACAGGTCTGCCTAGCCTAGTGGAAGACTGGGTTATAGAATAACATAAATTACAAATCATTAATTTGATCTCACTCCGAGAGACAGCAGGTTCTCTGTTAAACGGACACAGCTCTGCTGTGAAACAACAATTATCTTTTCATTAAAGAGGCAGTGAACCAAAAACATTTTTTTTTCAACCTTTTCGTTTTAAACGTGGTCATTTGTCTTATATGATCGTCATCGTAGTAATCTATGCCATTTTATCACCGTTACTAAAATAAGTCCCCAATTTAGAGAAAAAAGGGGGTAAAACCCTGTTTTTGCCATTCTCCCCAAAACACTAAGTGAACGTTCCACTCTGCTGCGAACGCAGGTTGTGTTCTTTTCGTGAGGTCAGACTACCTTTTCCGAGGTAGTCTGATTGGTGGTGTTGGTGGTTGCTGGTTAATGGTTCAGCATCGATCACTGTCACTGACTGTCAGGCCTAAAGGCCTACAGGTTACTTGCCAAACACACAAGACAGTCTACATGTGAAGAGCCCTGGGTCAATCTCTTTATTTACTATATTCCCTGCAGAGGAAAAGACGCATTCAGAACACACTGAGGATCCAGGATGGAAAGATTCTCTCTGCGGCCGAGTTGGGTTGTGAACTCTCCATCTTACTAACAGTTGTTTAATTTTTTATATATTTTTTTAAATTAGAAATAAACTATTTTGTTGGTTTCCGCTTGCTTTGTCACTCCTGTCCGTCATGCAGTGCATAAACTAGCTAAACTGTGGGAGTGCTTTTAAAAAAAAAAAAAAAAAACAACACATTCAAATGTCTTTTCAATTCAAATGCATATTCAAATTTAAAATATTCATTGACAGCCCTAGTAGGTAGACAGACAGATAGGCCATCTAATCATTACACTTGCCAAATAAAATTATTGGATGGGCTTCTTACAGGCCTGCATCAGCCAAAGATCTCTCACCTCCATGAGCGTCTCCCTCAGGTTGGGCTTCCTCTCGACCAGCTGGCCGTGCTCCTTGAGGAAGGTGCAGAGGAACAGGCTGAGGTTCTGGATGAAGTTCTGCTCGTCATCCTTCCCGTTGGAGTAGGCCAGGCGGATGTTGGTGTTGAGGGGCAGCATCTGAACATGGGTAACATGGCAACCATTTAGCGACCTCTTACTGGCTCCCAGCCGCCGGAGCTCTGCCACCCACCAAGCGTTCTGTAGAGTCCCCGCAGGAGTTTGTGTTTACCTGTTTGAGCTGGCACATGTTGAGGGTGAACAGGTTGACAAACTGTTCCTCGTACTGGTTGACGCTCACGCCCGCGATCTCCGTCAGACACTTGAGGGTCACGTTGCGGAACATCGGCACGTCCAGGAACTGGTGTACAGGTAAAGAGCCCAGTGAGCAGTGAACTGAACACTCTGAAGTCTTGACTAAATAAACGGTGTGAGAAAGCAGCATCAACCCAGGTATAAAGACATGGAGATCCCCACACAATGTTAAACTGTTCCTGTGATCGTTACAGCTGCAATGCAAGAACATCTTTGCGAGACTTTTCCATCTTATTTGTAGATTTTCCAAACATTCTATATTCTTTTCATCTACATGTTTATGGGGCTGGTGCTTTTATGGACAGGTGAGTGAGGATAAAAAGGAAACTGGGTTGATGAATAGAGGAGCGCAAGTCAGAATCGAACATGGGTCACTACAACTTGACATATTGCCCATGGTTAGTTGGTGATTAGAGCCACTGGCACATTCATAATAACAGGAGACACATTACGATCTAGAACCTGTACCTTGTACACCAGAGTACTGATGAGCTTGGTCTCAAAGATGTAGCCCAGCGGGATCCAGTTCAGGAAGCGCAGCAGCGTCTCCAGTGTGGCGTGGACCAGAGGTGCATTCTGGGAATTCTCCTAAAACAGGACAGGGACAAATAAGGGTCAAGAGGTGCATTCTGGGAATCCTCCCAACAGTAGAACAGGTACACGTTAGGGTCCAAGTGCAGACGCTGGGAACACTTCAGCTCAGTCGATCTACTTCTACTCACCATGACGAACTGGCACAGCTGGAATATTTGGGAGAACTCGTTGCACATGCTGGAAGACCAGAGACAAGAGATTATTGGTTATAACTGAGATAGTGGAGTTGGACTATAGAACTAGTTAGTCTAGCAGTTCCTGGTCTATTGTTGAGTGCAGGGATGGGGAACGTTAATTTTTATTGACACCATTTTCGAGCCTGCTTAACGATCCGAGTCTTTATCGATACCACTATCGATATGTTTCTATTATTTGGTGGAAAGGCGAGACGAGAATAAATTCTTAACATAATTGGTATTTCTTTATTGTTTAACTGATTCTGACTGTTTGAGTTCTTTTTTTTGTTTATATTTCATGTTTAAGCAATTTGTTTTCCCACTTAAGTGTTGGTTAATGCTTATCAATCTGAAGGAGTCATAAACAGTCTTGTGCAGGCTATTTTAACCATGGTAAATGTAGTAGGCGTACTTCTGTATATATTTACCTAATATTTAAATCTCCCTCTGTCCCACAATAGTCATCTCTCATTTAAAATGAATTTGAGTATTTGAGGAAATATGGGAGGAAAATTAGTATTATGGCATCCTATCCAAAGTTGTATGATGCTGCATACCGTGCCAGTTAATGTAAGGACAACATGTTATTTGCAGTCTATTCGATCTTGCAAGGCAGGTACCTTGAGGTACAAGGTTAACAAATAAATCCAATCAAATAAAACAATTAATCATCCCATCTTAATCCAGGAAACTCAAAACCTTGCTATTGGAAAAGTCTTTGTAACTCTGTTGTTGACGTGTTTAGAATCATTGGAAGCAGAAAATACAGAGCGGATTTCTAGACATTACATTTAATTAAGTCAGAGAGCAAGACGGCCGGAATATCTTAGTAGGCGGCTGTTTAGCCGGCAGGTGGGGTTTATGGATAACTGATATAGCACATTTAAGAGATTAGATATTTTTTGATTATTATCAATATGACTATTATTTCAATGAACAGGACTTGCTAGGAAGTTGGGGTGCTCGCACCATGAGTGGAGGAGGATGATTGTCCCGCAACGGCAGCCGGAGTTGGGGGTGTTCCAACTGGAAGTCAGTCGAAGGTACAGCGTTTTGGTGTTAACTGATCCGCAATGTTGAGGTGCTTATGCATTGACGTTGGGTTCCCCCCTTACAAGAAATTAACTTCGGCCAGAACATTTAGCTTCCTCCTTATCTTTGGCTTTACTGAAATGTTGCCACGCCTTTGACTGCTTTGCACGTTCAGCCATCATATCAAGCAACCAATTGACCAAATTAGAAATGAGGCGAACGAGGGCGTGATGGCAATTCAATTCTTCTTCGTTTAGTTTAACAGCAATTGGCAGGCAATTGAAGTCAATAACTTTATTACGTTCGATGTATGTTTTTGCACCAATAATTTGATTTAAATTACATGACTCGTCTCTCGAGATATAACGTTATGTTATAGGACCCGCTAGACTCGATCGCAGTATCGACAAGCTCGGACCTTATTGATTTTCAGGTTTCGAGAAATTTGGAACCGGGTCCTTATAGAACCGGGTCTCGATCCCCATCCCTAGTTGAGTGTAGTACTGGTCTAGTGTGGAGTCAGTGTAGCACTAGTCTAGTGTGGAGTCAGTGTAGCACTAGTCTAGTGTGGAGTCAGTATAGCACTAGTCTAGTGTGGTCAGTGTAGCACTAGTCTAGTGTGGAGTCAGTGTAGCACTAGTCTAGTGTGGAGTCAGTGTAGCACTAGTCTAGTGTGGTCAGTGTAGCACTAGTCTAGTGTGGAGTCAGTATAGGGCTCCTTACCTGTCCTTGAGGTGTTTGGCCTTGACCTGGGTCATCTGTCCACTGGAGAAGTCGAACACCTCCTCACTGAGCAGCTTGAGGATGGTCATGTTGTTCTGACAGAGGCTCTCGCTGGTGCGGCTCGCCCCCACAATGTCACTGATGAAGTTGGGCCAGTGCTTGGGCCACTCCTGCTTCAGGATCTGATGGGGCAGAGGGCTACAGCTGAGCATCACCGCCTAATAGACCTTGATCCCCAACACTTCAGCTATAGTATAGCAACACATCCATTATTACAGTACTTCTAATTACTCATCCTTTACCCTGGTATTACAGCTATTTATTTGATGTTGTATTTCCCTCACAGGATTAATAATGTTATCCTATGTTGTATCTCTTCTACGTCAAGTGATGGTATGCTGCGGCTTACCCCGAATTTTGAGTCTAAGTTCAATGAAGTATCGTCTTTATTATCTTATTGGAAAACTTCCTACGGGATTAATAAAACATTTAGGTTGTGGGATGCGTTTACCTGAACAAGGATCATGTTGAGTTTTGCAATGTACACACCCTCCTTCTGAAAACACAAAAACAAGCATATTTAAACGTTTAAATTTCAGTAGATGCAATGCAGAATAACACCACAGACAGGACAACGGTTGAGAGCAACGGCCAGCGTACCTCTACGTTAACAGGATCAGAAGAGGTCTTGATTATCAACCCCACAACATATTTCTTGATTCCTGTGAAATTGAGAAAAGTGTGCATAAGAGAACGCAAGCTACAACCTCTGCCTAGAAAGACAAAGCAACCTACTGGTAAAACATATTAAGAAGACAACAGAGCACCATGGTAAAATTAAGCGAAGTTATTAAATTAAAAGCTTATTTAGTTACATTCTTACCGTCACACTGATTTCTTGGGAGAATCTTCCAACGAGTTTTGATTACCGTTTCTAGGATCTGCAGGGCGTAGTACTAAAAAAAAACAACATTAAAATAAGGTTAGGGACTGAGAAATACAATATATACACATTGACCGGCGGTGATCCGCGTTCACTGCAAACAAAATCAAATAACCGTCACAACCGCCGTCAACCCAACATTTCTGCATCAAATCACTCTCTCCTTTCCTCAAAATAAGCGCTGTGTTCCATGTACCATGTTAGTACATTTGGCCTGTTGATCATCATAGCTAGAGAAAACCTAGTTGGTGCTTTACCTTCATAGTGTATTTCAAATCTTTATTTGAAAATGTTCTACCAATTTGAGCAGTGACCGTAACACAAAAAATGATCCTAATAATGCATATTAAAGCCTTTAGGAAATAATCTGCTTATTACAAGATATTGGCCTAGCACCTGACCTGGAACGCCCACAGTTGTTCCGTCTGTGCAGCTATAGCAGTGGGAGGTTAGGTTACTTAAGTTCACCTGATCAGCGGGGTGACTTCTCCACACCTTTGTGACCTTACAATCCGATTCGGGCTGGCTCTTCGACGACCAGAACCTCATGGGCAAACCTAATGTATTTTCATAGTGCTCATCTTTCCCTGCTTAAGAGCCAGCGGAGATTACCTGCTGCAGAATCGTGTTTAAATCACCCGATTGTTTTCGCTTTTCATTTCTACAGTGTTATTTTAATAACGCAAAAAGCAAAACTACAATATCACGCAAGATAGCTGCGTGGACGCTGTCAACGATTAACGATTAAAAAAATAGATATTTTAATATGTATATCAATATGTATTTTTTAGAAGGCATATTCAATGTCATTTTTGGAACATTGTGCAAAGTTCTAATGAAATTGCACGCCAGGTCAAGCGCTATTCACTTGAAGCTTAAGTTAGAAGATATGCGTATATATTTAGCTCATCAAGATAAAAACTAGTTCATAATTAAAGGATTGTAGCACATGGTGCGTTTATTGAGATCAATAAGGTGTGTGTACCTTGGTCTTCATGTTCTGGGAGAACTCCAAGATGGTGTCCACCCTGGTCCAAGCGTCCGGATGATCCTTAAGGTTCGTCAACACCTCCTGAGCCATTCGTTGCTGAAAAACAAATACATATTTTTACAAAACACAGAGGCGGCAGTCCGACTGTATGAGTATCTGTACACTTTCAGAATATAACCAACTAAGAGGGGAATGTTGGTCCTACTGTTGAGTTGTTCAGCAGATACTTCTATCCCAAGTAACTAGCAGTGTATTCAGAAACATGTCATTAAGGAGCAGGTAGGGGTTAGGGGGCATCTAGCTCTAGGATGCCTACAGGTTACTACTCTATCCTGCTTCCTGATCTTTGTGTGTGGTGATCATGTAAGGAGACCTGATGGAAATCCAGGTGTTCTACAAATGCTGCATGGGTAAGCGTTCCTTACCTGTGATCCGATGTCGTAGTACATGGAGTTGACCACATTGTCCAGCAGGTTGATGTCCAGCTTCTGAGAGAAGTCCAGCAGCTGTCTGGCTGCATGATCCGCCAACATGGTCATTTCTGCTGGCATGGAGCTGCAGTGGGTACAGCGGAGGGAGAGAGGGGGTACATCACGTTTAAACCCACACTGTGTAACCTTGCTACACTAGTATGAGGCAAGGGCGAGACCATCCTGTACACTTTAACACACAGGTGCCTGGTCACCTGCATTGGGCCAGAGAACCATTTGAAAAGAAGGAATTTAGTGTGAAATGTTTGGTAAATGCCACTGTGTTCAAAGAATGCTTTTGTAAAGACAGCAGACAGTAATGACAGTACAAAGTAAACCGAAACCTAAAATAAAAAGATATATGACCTAATATGGGCAAATGCCGTCATGCTACAACATTTCGTCATTTATTTGAAGTATGCAGGAATAATGTTTTCTATAAGACACTCCAATGAGTAAATCTAGTACAGTCGAAAATGTGTTCCAATACAACGAATACTATAGAAACGTGTTTAGTAAACGGGTTGGTCTCAGGCTGGTCAATTCATGTACAACTGTATAAAAGAGCACATATAGGCCTTAATGGTGTGTGTATTTGAGGAAATATTTCGCCATTCTGCTGGCTCTTTCACCAATTCCCCACGTACGATTTCAGCAATAGAACGATGTTTACAAAATTTAATTTGAAAGACGGCCAATCTGGTTAATCCTCCTGACAACGATGCTTTACTGCAATACGCCCTGGATATTTCACCGCCTGTAACAGTGACAAGATGCTGACAGTGTGTCCTGTGATTCCATGTTTAGTCAGGGTTAGGGGGAAGCCTAACCGTTAGGACACTTCCAAAAGGTGAGTAAATGTTGCGACTAGACCGTGGGGATTATCCTCGATACTTCATAATACTGTGGAATAGGCCCAGAAAAGTGCGTGTGGTCGCAGCCTAGCTGGTAAGTACAGGGTTGGCGCACTATAACTGTGAAACCACATGGTGAGCGGATTGGAGAGGTGCTGGTGGAGGAAACAGCGGCCCTCCGTGGTGAAACCAGATCACCCCTCCCTCATACACAGGCTGTATGTATCATGTCTCTTCTGCAGCCCATCCGAACGATGCAAGCAGTCTCAATATAATTTACGAAAACGTGTGGTAACGAGGCACATACATCATATCGTTACTCGTATAGTTTTGCATCAACATAAATCATGCATTTGAGTCAGAACCTACAAAAACAGTTGAATTGGGGTTGAATAGCATGTTTTAAACTTACCCAATGTGTCTTGCACGTTGAGTATGAAGCCTGTTTGATCCGAGAGAGCCGTTCTCTTACACAAGTAAAGTGTATATTCAACCAACGAGTTAAGTTTTCAGTGGAGAGTGTGAGATCTTTGCTTATCTCATGGTCCACGCTTCTTCCAGCCCACACTACTCTTCACATCGGCTAGCTGTTTAGCTCCTCAGGCTAACAAAACATCAGCTCACATTCAGGTACACCTTGTAACGTTTTCAGAGCTCAACACGTCCGATACTCTCCACTGGGTCGCACTCAATATCTTCTAAATAGCAAAAAAACTGAAACCAAATCCACCTCCAAAATCTATGATAATCCGCTCAGTTAGCCGCTAGCAAGTTAGCAAGCTAACGCACCAGTCATTGATTCCTCCGCTCTCCGTGGCTAACAGTTAGCTATTAGCGAGTTAGCACGCTAACGCACAAGTCAATGATATCTCCGATCCGAGCGGCTAACGGTTAGCTATTAGCACGCTAACGCACTAGTCATTGATTCCTCCGCTTCCCGTGGCTAACAGTTTAAGTGAAGCTAACAGCCGTAGCTTTTACGGATACACCACATCCAAAAATATACTCTCGACTTGTTTTATTTGTTGTGCTTCTCCTCGTATGAAGTGTATTCAAGCAGTGGTGTGTGTGTGTTTTAATGTGTGTGTGTGCCAGTGTGTGTGTCTTCCTCTCCGTTCATGCTCAAGACCAGGACCGGTTGAAACCGGTTCAGGCCAGGATATTCCGTCTCGGCCCATGGCGCGCGCCGCGGAAAATTTTGGACCAGGTACACGCCCCTTGCCGAAGTTTGATTGGTGCAGCAATTTATCCCGAGCCAGCTCTTTATTGGCCCAAATGAGCAGTCAATCGAATTAAAACCGCCCCCGTCTCTCTTGAGAGCGCCATGTGTTTGTGTTTGTCCTTGCTTGGACGCACCCACAAGTTGGGTTGAGGTTATTTAACGTTTCAAGCATTTTGAATATTATTTGTTCATATTTATAATGATAAAAAATATAATGTTAAAATAAATGATTATCTGTAATATTATCACTTATTATTACTGACATATTATTCATATTATTAGTCACCAAGCACTCCAATGGGAAAAAAATATAAGAAGGGCCTCGACAATAACATTTTTTATTATTTACATTTTTCACAATAAATACAAAGCGATGGTGAGAATGCCCTCAAGTCAAATACACACGCAAACATTTTTGTCATATGATTGGCCGTTTGACAAGTAAAAAGTTTATATTTGAGATCTTGCATGATAATTACAAAGCCATGGGAATTTAGGAAAATAATGTTAGTGTACATCCTTGCAATTAATTAAACACAAAACAATGAAAAAACAACTCACACAAAAACACAAATTACCATTGAAGGGAAGTTGTCATACAAATGTATATGTATGTCATATTTAAATGAACTCATCACCATTAAATGTGTTTTCCCTTCAACGCTACCAAGTAATACTTTTATGGCCTTTTCCTATACCTTGTTTCAGTTAGCTAGTTTCACCGTCCTTTGACTGCAAATGAAACACACCCGTTCTAGTTCTCATCGCTTGCCTTGTTTAATGTGCTGCTGTTTTCTACATGCAGGCTAGTCCTGTCACTGTGCTCCCCCTGCTGCTCCTCCTGCTCCTCGCTGTCGTCCGAGTACGTCTCCTGACCGTCTGAGAAGTTCTCCTGGTCGTCAGAGTAGTGGTAGCTTTCATCGGCAGAGTGGCTACTGTCCTCCTCGTGACTTCTTACCAAGCGCTCTCCCTTGCCCTTCTCCTCTTCCTCCTCCTCCTCCTCTCCATGTTTGGGCTCTCCTCCAGCGAGGTCTGAGCCCAAGCTGTGGACATCGAGGAACTTCTTCCGGCAGCCAACAGGGGAGTCGGACTTGCAGCTAAGAAAAAAACAACCAAATTATTCAGACCAACAGAATACCTCTCCATTTGATATATTACATCAAATCAAACTTTATTCATACAGTACTTTTCGTGCAAAACAGCAATACAAAGTGCCTAACAAGATGATCAGGATGATAGCTGTGTTTTAAAGTGCCCTGATTTTGTCCACCTAGATGTATGATGGATAGAACTACCACCACAAGCCTGACCAGTGGATGGTCAGATGTCACTAATGGGCAGATTTTTTTATATCTCATAATGGCTAATGGACATCACACCTGGTGGTAATATATGTCCCTTTAACACAGCAAATACCTGGATCTGGAGGCGCTAGAGGTCTTGCGTGCGGACCGGGGAGAACCGTTTCCTGTCCCAGACAGGAAGTCCTCTGTCAGGCCACACCCACGCAGAGCCTCCGTGTAACGCCGCTCCACAGCCGTCTTGGCGTTTCTCTGGTGACAGAGATAACCTTTATTGATCCCACACAATATTATAATATATTTACAATATTCTATGACTCTTTGTTATCTTACCCAACGGAGTATAGATAGTCAGTATTAAGTCATGCAATACAGTTTTTTCTTGCTGTGTAATAAATATATAAGTAAGTAAGTATATTGTTAATGATGTGTTTTAAATACGCAGCAAGGCAAAAGCAGTAGCATAGGGGAAAGTTACAGGTTTTTGGTTCTGGTACTGGTTCTCCGTTTGAAAGCTCTCCTCCTCTTCCCTCCACCTGGTCCTATAGCTCTCACCTGCGCCACCTGTTCCAGGAGCAGAGGTCTCTCCTTCACGCGCTCCTGGATCTCCTTGATCTCCTGCTGGTACTCCCTCTTGCGCTGGAGGTCTTGTTTCCTGGGAGAACAGAGGAGCAGGGCCGTGTCCACGGGGGGGCCTGGGGTGGCTACCCCCCATCACCCAAAGAAGAAAAATTGCCCATGATTGGCCACCCCAATGGCCACCCTGACTGAATCTTTTCTCAGATTATCCATATCAGCAATTTTGCAGTGTTTTCACGTCCCTATTATTGAATGTCCCGACTACTAAATTAGTCTGGACATGCAGAGGAGACGTCCAGAGGTTTGTCTACACTAGCAACCTCACGCCACCTCCAGCTCTACACAAAGCAGCTCTGTTTAAAGCAGGCGACTAAAAACATTTTCAATCAACGACGAAATGAAGAAATCTAACATGTAGATACTGATTTATTTTATTATTATATTGACATTCGATCAATATTATATATTTTTTTACATTCTCCAGACTATTTTATTACTCTAGTCCTTAATCCAAGTTACAGTCCCAAAGGGCTTCACAGGCCCAGATTAAACAACAACCCTTAACCCTAAGCCCTCTAAAGAAGAAGAGAAATTCCCCCAAAACCCATAGGGGAGAAACCTTGAGAAGGAACATAGAGAGGGACCACTCCTTCCAGGGACGCTTAGAAACCATGAAAAAGAACACCGTCCTTCCAGGGATGGTTAGAAACCTTGAGAAGGAACACCGTCCTTCCGAGAATTGCATGAATCTGGCAGCCATGGGACAGTTGTAGTTTTTATTTGGTGTTGTAGTACTAAGGGCAGGGATACTTGACTTAGCTCCAAGCAGTCCTACCTGAACTCCCGGAGTTTGGCCGGGCAGGTCTGGGAGAGGGCCATGTGGGGGTCGTTGGCCTGGGCACGCTTGAAGATCACCTTCTGCAGCTTCCGCTCCCTCCGCCTCCTCTTCTCCCGCCCGTTCTCCTCCTCCTCCTCGGCCCTCCTCTTCTCCTCCAGAGCCTTTCTGCTCGGGGGGGAGACAGGCTGGTCACATGAGAAGGAGGTGGGGGAGGAGCAGAGGGGGCTGTTGGGATCTGGCATTGAGGTGGTGGGAGGAGGTTCAGTCTTAAGGGAGGTGAAGGAGACGATACCACGAGCCATTAGGAGGCTGTAGGAACACTCAGTCTACAAGGAGTGGAGGAGGAGGCAAATATGGGGGTCATCCATAGCAGTGTCACCACAAGACAAGCGTTACAGGAGACTAGGGTGTCTACACGGCAGACATGCCTTCTAATGCCGCCGATCGGGGGTCTAAGCAGATGGGACCCCTGATGTGAACCTCTGGAGATACCTCACAGCCTCCTGACGTTTCTTGGAGGCGTCGGTGACCTTGGCGGGCAGGAGCTCCAGGCTTCCGGAAAGGGAGGAACAGAGACTGGAGGAGGGCGTGTGGAGCGCCCGGGGCGCCACGTAGGGCCAGCGGGTCGGCTTGGGACTGCTCTGCTCCTTCTCCATGCTGGCCAGGATGCGGTCGCGGTGGGAGGTGATCTGGGACGTCCTCAGGGTGAAGGGCTCGCAGGAGGTGACCGGCCGCACCTCCTTGCGGCTCTCCAGGTGCTGCTTGAAGAGGCGGTGCTTGGCGTCAAAGTCGGGCACGTCCGCGTTGATCTTGGGCCTGTGGGAGAAGTCCCGTTCTCCGGGACCAGGGTCCTTGCTCTTCTTGCATTGGCTGAGGCTGCGAGCCAGCATGCTGGGGGGCATGGCCGAGCTGTGCAGCATCTCCTTTGCCCTCATCTGCATCTTGATGGAGCGGTACAGCTGCTCCTCCTTTACATGCTCCCCCGCCGCGGCCGCGTACACCGCCCTTGGCACCGGTTGGGCCCGGAAGGGCTTCACCTCCTGCTGGGAGGAGGTTTGGAGGAGGTGCAGCTGTTGCTCCCGCTGCTCCTTGCGGCGCCGCTCGCGTTCCAGGAAGCTGAATGGCTTCGGGGCGATGCGGAGGTTCTGCTCCCGCTGCTGCTCCGTGTGCTTCCGCTTGGGTTGCTCCTGAAGCTCCTCGTAGAGGGGGAGGCGCACGTGCGCGGGCACGGGGCTGGCGCGGAACCTCTTCTGGCACTCGCTGAGCTCCTCCAGCTGACGGCGCATCTCCACGTTCTCCAGCTCCACCTCAGAGCGTGTCTTGAACCCGCTCTGCTGTCGTTCCACCTCACGCCTGGTCATCTGGAACGGCTGTGGGACCGTCACGCGGTGTCGCCATGACTCCCTTTTGTCCTCCTCCTCCTGGTGGCTCCGCCCCTTGCTGGCCTTCTTGCCCTTCCTGCCTCCTCCGTCCGGCAGACTGCGGAGGGAGGAAGAGGAGGGCTGGCGTTGGTGGGGGTGGAGCTTGAAGTCCAGCCACATGTTCTTGATGTGCTCCTTGGGTGAGGAAGACAGGCCTTTCTCCTCTTCGATCCCAGCCCCCTCGTCTTCGTCAGACGACAGATAAGAGACCCTGCGGAGCTCCAGGGCGGAGCGAGCTTTTCTCAGCCCACATGACATCCCTGAACTGGGATCGACACACAGGAACCTGATGGAAATACAAGCACAGTAAACTCACAGTGTACACATAGTATAAATGTAAAACACATAGTATCAATATAAACAAATAGTACCCCAATAAAAACATAAAAACAGCATAGCAACAAACATGCATAGTGTAACAGTAAAAACACTATTAGTATACTTACAAACACATAATATGCGTAGGTTTTGTAGCTACTCCCATTTTGATTGTAGGTTTTGAAGTTTTCAGCCTCAATTGTTAGCGACTTTGGATAGAAGCGTAGTCTGCTAAATGACTAAACCGAGAGCGTACCTGCTCTGCATGCCAGGGTCCCGGGGGTCCGGCTGGGGGGCCAGGCCGCTGAGCTGCAGCTTCTTGCGGTACATGTTCTCCAGCTCTGCCATGGTGCGCAGGTGGGCCCGCTTCAGCTCCTCCAGCTTGCCGTAGTACTCCTGGTTGGAGAAGAAGATCTCCCGCAGGTGGAGGTGGTCTCCCTTACCGGAGGCTCTGTAGTCTGGACCGAGACCCAGCCGCTCTGGACCGAACCGGACCCCTT
>OOFG01094243.1:0-13883 GCA_900323295.1 Molva molva | reverse complement strand
CTCGATTACTAAATTGCAGTTGTACACAAAAACACTACACAATGAATGAGAATTCCTCACTTGCAAACGTATAATGACATGTATACACACAGACACAGACACACACACACACACACACACACACACAGACACACACACACACACACACACAAACACTTGCGTGTGTGTGTGTGTGTGTGTGTGTGTGTGTGTGTGTGTGTGTGTGTGTGTGTATATAAAATAAAAAACAATTTATTTTTATTTTCTTGCTATATCCGTTTGAATTCGTTAAACATTGTCTACAGTTATTGCACTCATATCCATGCTATTCAATTGTCCCAGCCCTTGTTGGCTATTGTCCTGATGACCAAACAAACCTTTTGCCTACCTGACCGAATGACTCCCTGAGGTGTAGTCCAGCTTCCCAAACATGTTTGTCTGATAGCCACTCTTCTCTAGAAAGTCCATCCACGTTGTAGCGTTACCGTCAAGGCACTTATAGTTATTCCAAGACTGGGTAAGGTGAGCAAATTGGCCACTCCACATAGCTTGACAATGGGGCAAATATCATTTTAATATAAGTTTAAGGGGTTGTACAACAACCATAGAGTAAAATGTATGCATAAATGTCAATAACAAATCCACAATGATGGACGAATAATAATAACGAATAATTTGTTGTTGTTGTACATACCATGCATTTAAACGTCTATTACAAGCCAATTACCTGCTGCATTAAAATTTGAAATTAATTCAGCAAATTATTTTGCAAGTTATGGGACTTCTTACATGCTCTTGAAGGGCAGCATATGGGAGAATTTGTGTAGGCATCGAGAAAGGTGGTTCCCAGTTCTCTAAGGTAGTTTATATATGGTAGTTGCACTACTCTACTACCAGGATCAAAGGTCAGTCGCCCATCCTTTATTTTGAAAAAAGAGAAGGGAAGGGGGTCTTAATAACATTATTTACACTTTTCCAATCGAGCGAAAAAAGTATCCACTTACATGCAGCGCATAATATACACATAGTGTTCATTGATAACGAGAAAGAGACTCACGAAAGCATCAGACATCACCATGACTATGTTGGGTCGAGTACGGTTGTAGAAAAGACATTCCACAAAACATTGACACAGTAAAATCCACGCAACGAGGTAATGCATCCCTCAATGTTGTTCCTGTGGGTGCTTTACAGCGTCAGCCGATTGTTCACACAGGATTTTATAGGTAGGGATTGAGAGTCGATTCGTGATTCCATCACGTCTGTTTTGAGCATCGATTCTACAAATAAATGGAATTCGAGTCGACTGCAGTCTCGACTCCAAACTGTGGAATTTAAGAAACGATTTAATTTAGTCTAGGTTAGTCGTTTGTTTTTATTTAAAATCCTATCTGTACCAATATGTGTTTGATTCCTTTAGTCTGATCCGTTTCACTCGGGAGGAGGAATCAAATACGACAAATAAAGCTCGTGAACTGATTATAATGGCCTCTCTTATACTTAAATATCACTAAAACAATTTCAAACCGTGCTTTTACTCCAACTGTTTGCATGGGCTTTGTGTATATATTTTCGATTGTATTAGAAAGTCAGGCGCATCTTTTAATGCATTTCTTAAGTTCATGTAATGCATTTACATGGCCTTTAGGTGGCAGCATTTTACTATGAAATGAAAATAGTTTCTCGGCCTATCAACAACCCTACGGTGACTGAATGCGGTGCTATCCAGGTGCAATTTCTAGTCGAGAGATTCTGTTTAACCTGTTGCTTTATAATGTTCCCTAAAGGTTCTCTCAAGGAACATTTTCATAATTGTAAAGCATTATTGTCACACTTACTGTACTATAGCACCATTGTCCTCATTCCAGTAGTGATTCTTGGTGATCCAAGCATGCTACGCATAAAGATTGGTTAGATAGGTTGAATATTATAAAATGTTAGAATATTATGTAATGTAATTACATTGAAACCCTATATAAACACATACTAGATAAACATAGCCTTCTGGACAACATAATCCAACCCTGACCGGCACAACCAAAACCAGTGATGGTCTGCTATTAATTAAATTAAATTAAAATAAGCCTATTCAACAGGTGATGCCTGATTCTAAGCACTGGTTTGGTTCCTATCCGCCAGGTGGCGTTTGTTCGTATTCTGCGTGCATCAGCGTTCATACCTCATACCCCAACCCCCAGCCTGTTTGCCTGTATAGCCATAACTATATAGACAAACGTCAACGACTATTTTATTAGCACTACAAAGGGGCTATGTTGAGCACGTTTTGACTTCATCTTATATTTTACGCACACCAAATATAGTCTCTATCGGGACAATGGTCTGCAACGAGGGAACATTGTTTTCAGCATATAGTATGAAGTCTCCAATTTTCACGATAATCTACAATTGGTGGAGCAATTGAACAACAACGTGGTTTGAACCTGGAACTGAGACTACACATGCGGATTGAGTTATAGATGCTTAATCAAACACCAGGCTCGTAATGGTACCTATATAAACGCAATACAGGCCTTGTATGATTAAGGCGATTCTGCTTAATTTGAGAATAAACTACCACTAAACACGTTTCCTTAAAATATACAGTTGGATTTTTGTTCATCATTGGCCCTTTCCTTTAGATGTCTGTCAACTGTTCCCCAAAGTTGTCATCTGGCTCAATGCCACCTTTCTCTCTCCCTTGTCCTCAAAGACGGAAGGTGGGGGCAGTGAAGTCCTGCGCATGCTCAGTATGTTGTTTTTCACAAAATCGACGCTTAAAGTGAGCTGAGCGAGGCGAGTTCCTTGTCTTTGACTAGAGACCAACGCGCAGAGAGGCGGACGATAACAGCATCCACTGCTGTTATTCAGCCATCACATCTCAATGAACTGTTCGCAAAGAAAGCACTGATCGTGCCTACTGCTTTTTGCAGGGCAGAGATACTGATCAGTGTCTAACGACTACACCTTTTTTAATGAGATTATTTTTTTCATAGTATTTTTTATTTTATTTCTAGGTTTCCGTAGCCTTTGCTTTCCACCATGGTGCTCGGAAAGGTGAAGAGCTTCACTGTAAGCTACGACTGTCTCAATGACAGCAATGTGCCCGTTTTCTCAAGCGGGGACTCGGTCTCAGGTAGAGTGATCATTGAAGTCACGGGAGAAATTCGTGTCAAATCTCTCAAAATCCACGCAAAAGGATTCGCCAAAGTTCGTTGGACTGAATCAAGAAATGCTGGATCCAACACTGCCTACACGCAAAATTACACAGAAGAAGTGGAATATTTGAACCACAAAGACATATTAATTGGACACGAGAGAGGTAAGAGATAACAATTGTATTTAGGAAACTTGTGACTGTGAGATGCTCATTGTACTTGTGGGTCATGTTAATCTAGAATGTATATTGCCCTGAAAATAAATGTAATCTACAAATAATGAATGCACACCATCCAAGATATATATGTATATATATCGAATAATTTATGACTGTGTTTTAAATTGGCTACTACTATACAAATGCACAAGTTGTTTGTCCAGATGTAAGCTAGCCGAATGAATGACAGTCATGGAATCATCACCTTGTTTTTTGGTGAAAGAAACCTTTGCGTCATCTTTGGAAATAATCATACAAAGCGAAACACATTTTGCGAGTAAGCAGTGAGATGTTAGTTTGGTAGTTTATTGCAGAACAGTGTCGCATTTGGTTGTTTCTTTGTACATTTTCTTAAGTTTCCACCCATTGTTCAAAGCGGTTCAATCCTGTTCACAAACTGGATGGGTAGGGGGTGAAGGGACTGGTCTATCCGTGCGCTGATTGGCTCAGGTGCTCGTGTGTCGCCAATGACATCATGCCTTTGCAGAAAGTGACAGAAGGAGCTGCAACTTTGCAAGCCCTGCAACATTAATATTGAAAACACCATATTAGGACACAGAATTACACTTCTGGACATTGGTTTGAAATTGCAGACGTTTGAATAATGATGGCTGGGCAACCAAAGTAATGACTTTCGAAAATTGTGGATTTGTAAAATTTAAAATGTTTGTCAGCAGCTCCTGCGTGCATCGTTCAGTTAAAGCACCATAGTTCAGAGAATGATGTTTCCTTGATCGTGTCGGAAGTGCGATACCTTATCAAACATAAAGTGCAAATGTGAAATTATCGCAAGCCAGGCAGAGCCTGTTTGTCAATATCTGCTATCGATGCTCGTAGTAGACTATTGCAATATTTTAGGTCGTATATATGCATTGTGCAATTATTTACGTGGCTGTCATTTAATAGCTGGGGGTCAAAAAATTATTGAATCTATCGTGTACATGTATCAATGAATAGGCAAATTGTCCCTGATCTCTTTTGCACTGCACGAATTTAGCCTGTAGGGGGACGTTGCTGGCAGTGAGTTGTCTAGGCTGTGAGCCAGTGACTGCATGCCGCACAATGAATGCGTAATGAGGGAGACCGGCTTGGGGAAGCTGCTTGCACCGGTTTAGGCCGGTCTCCTCCTGCTGAAGTCTGCCGTTTGAGTGACAGCTCGGGAGTTGTTTACCACACGACTGTGCGGCTGCTGAAGGCGGTGCGGGAGGGAGGGACGGACGGAGGGGAGTGCTGAGCTGGCAGAAGCAGACCTGCCTGCCGATATGATCTTTTCAGTGTTCAATATATATTTTAAATGAATGTATTTTTATATGACACGATTTGAAACTACGCCAGCTCAAGATAAACCAGCCGTTTCTTAGCAAAGGCATTTATATAAAATACGATGACCCTTAAAGGTGCAAAAGAGATGGACTATTGGAGATGATGGAATAGAATTGTATGTTTTACCCTATTGAATGAATTATTTAATTGAGTCCATAATAGTTATATTTTGCGCGATTCTTTGTTGTTTGCATAACACAGAACGAGCAATTGAAATAAACATTTTGCATGTTTGGTATATTTAGGGGATATGATGATGATGATGTGCCACCTGTCTTTTTACTGCAATCGACATGTTACGAGAACTATTAAAGGTCAATTTACAGTCCGCTTTTATTTTCTCTTTGTCTCCCCTGCCCTGTGTTTTGATATGACTTGCAGGCGCCACCGTATACGAGCATATATCCCAGGTACAGTATACATGTGTTTGGAACATTTTCCTCCTTTTCTTTCAGACGACGACAACTCAGAGGAAGGTCTCACCACTATTCATTCAGGAAGACATGAGTATGCATTCAGCCTCGAGCTTCCACAAACGTGAGTCTCTCCTCAATGGCCTCGAGCAATCATCTATTAATATACTATATTCATTTTAGCACTTAAGTATTCATTTATAACTATATTTATTAAAGTGCTGTAACTGTCTAATAATAGCTAAATCCCCACAATGCATTGCATTTCAAGTTTTGTGTTTTTCTGGAGACTGTTGGATTGGAAATGACCCTCTCCCCATTGACCTTTTCTGTCATACAGACCTCTGGCTACCTCTTTCGAAGGGAAGCATGGCAGTGTGCGCTACTGGGTGAAGGCAGAGCTTCACAGGCCCTGGCTCTTGCCCATGAAGACAAAGAAGGAATTCACAGTCTTTGAACACATCGACATCAACACTCCATTACTGCTGGTAAGCCTATGAGAGGGATAGTTACCTCTTTATCAATCCTTGCTTTTCAGTGTTGCAGATCTAGTAGGTGAGGTCTTATCATTCACGACTGCATGGGATCACTTCAGGCAGAACATTTTTAACCATGGAGCAATACGAAACATGAGAGACAAAGGCCAACTATTTTGATATCACATAATATAAATTCAACAATTTATATTATTGCATAAAGGCTGAATGACCGTTAACGTTTTTAACGCAATAATGATAATGGAAGTAACCAACAATGGAGCTGGATGGATGTGTGTCTAAAAAAGAGAACTGAGTGACAGAATTTGATACCGCACGTCAGCCACCATGTTTCAACACAAAGCTTGATGTTTTTTGTTCCTCTGGGTCTTAACAAAAGGAAGGAAAAAAGAAAAAGCTTGCTCTTGCTAAACTCGACTGATCACCACAAGGGAACGGTGACCTCGACAGTGCTTAGCATTCTGGTTTAGGCTTGTCACAGTGCTCCTTTAATGAAGTTAGAGACCCACTGATTACCAATGAAAAGATAAAGGAAATACTACAGAGATTGTCCTTCTTTTTGTGGTTTACTAATCTTTCTTTTATTCTGTTATTCTTCTCCTCCTCAGTCACCACAGGCCGGCACTAAAGACAAGACGCTTTGCTGCTGGTTCTGCACCTCAGGTCCTATCTCCTTAAGTGCCAAAATAGAAAGGAAGGGATATACCCCAGGTGAGGAGCAAATCCCTTTGATAGTCATGAATTGATTAGACATGAATTACTGTATCATTGAACAGTTTGTATTTGTGATATTGACCTGTTATAACAGGGGAAAACGCTAAACTGCCAGAATGAGTTAATTATTCAAGCACTGCTTCATTCACTCAGTTTTTTTCTAAACGTCCATTTCTTCTTTCCCCCCCACGCAGGCGAGTCTATCCAGATCTTCGCAGAGATCGAGAACTGCTCGTCCCGCATGGTGGTGCCAAAGGCTGCCATTTACCAGACCCAGACCTTCTATGCCAAAGGAAAGATGAAGGAGGTCAAGCAGCTCGTGGCCAACCTGCGCGGCGAGTCCTTGTCCTCCGGCAAGACGGAGACCTGGAGCGGCAAGATGCTGAAGATCCCCCCTGTGTCCCCCTCCATCCTGGACTGCAACATCATCAGGGTGGAGTACTCCCTCATGGTGAGCACAACCACCCATCTTAGAGAGAGAGAGTTACTACTATACCAGTTACTATTGTGTTGTAAACCGTGGCTTTGGATCTACATGTAACTCTTAGAGAAGTAACCTTTAAATGACCCGGCTCAGGCCATAGCCCGCTAAACACTAGCTGACAACGTACCAGGTACTCTCTCCACACACACTGCTAAAGGGATTAGCCAGGGAGATCTGAGGGAACACCTGCCCTTCAGGTATTTGCTAACACTTTACCTCGTCACACTGGACAGCCACAGCTCGCTCTCCAAGGTTAACCTTTGCATAAGCGAAACACGTCATATGATTGACCTACAGCAGTCACGCCACTCCTGCACAACCTGTTTAGATCGCTTCGGAAAACCACATGTTGACAACCGGTTTCACACTGTCGAGTCTCAATTGTTTTATTCTTCAAAGGTCAGGCGTAGCTTAGCTTAACAAATGTTTTTTTTGTGTCTGTGTTCAGGTCTACGTGGACATCCCTGGGGCCATCAACCTGTCCCTTAACCTGCCCCTGGTCATTGGCACCATCCCTCTCCACCCTTTCGGCTCCCGTACCTCCAGTGTCAGCAGCCAGTGCAGCATGACCATGAGCTGGCTGGGCATGGCCCTGCCCGAGAGACCAGAGGGTACGTTCACAACTCACCACCTGCTCGTCCACTCACCTACTGTACCACTGACAATCCGAAAACATCCCTGAAAAACACGCCGCGCATGTATTTACACAATACAAATAATATAACAGATGAGCTGGCACTGGGAGAGGGGGGGGGGGAGTGCAGGTTACAGTTCAGGTTTTACCGGTGCTTGTCTCTGGAAGCTAGACTAAACCCCAGGTTCTCCTCTCTCTCTCTCTCTCCCATGTAGCTCCTCCAAGCTATGCAGAGATTGTGACTGATGAACAGCGGCAGAGTAGTCTGGATGTCGCCTCGGCACGCGAGGAGCTGGACGGGCCGCTCTTTGCCTACATCCACGAGTTCCGCTTCCAGCCTCCTCCACTGTACTCCGAGGTAGGCCCCAATGCCGCCACCTATATAGAAATATATATAATCCATGTTGAGCAATACCTGCCGGTTTTAATAAATGTATAGCTTATAATTCATCTATTAAAAGTAATACATGTATTTGTTGGACTGTATCTTATGTGTTGTATCGCTGTGTTTTCCTAACAGATCGATCCTAACCCAGACCAAGCCAGCTGCACAGAGGTGCGCAGGCTGGACGCCTGTCCATCACGCTGAGGGAAAAACCCACACGTTCTCGACCCGAAAAATTCGGGGGAACTCCTGAAAAATATCTCCCTCCAAGGTCTCCACGCCTCTGCTTTGTCCATTTCTTTTCCCCGGCGACGGTGTCCACTTCACTCGGTCGTCGCGAGAAAACAAACACAAAGTAAAATCGACCAACCAACACACAGACTTGGATGAAACGACCATTATCTGTTGGCTTGGACTCAATCTCTCCTGTCCTCAACGAGAAAGGAACAGGAAGTCAGTGGTTAGGGGTATCACTTCCTTCCTTCCTCCCCGTGTCCGCCCGTGCTCAGGAAGGCACCGGGAGGAAACATTCAACCCGACGCATAAAAGCCCCCAGCAAGCGGAGGCGGGCCCCTGGTGGTGTTGGCGGAGGTGATACCTGGAAGGGGGGATTATGATGATGAAGAGGAGGACTTACCAGGGCTCCATCTGGCCCAACCCGTCTTCATCCCTGTTGATTCTTATACCCATGGCACATAAGGACACGGCTCAAGGGCTGAACTAATTGTGTTCCGAAAAAACCTCGACAGAAAACGTGAGCGGGGATGGAGCTAGAGAGCGATGGCACGCAACCACGGTTGTGTGTGCGAGTGCAAGTGCTCTGCGGTGTCACTTCACAGTGGAGCAAAGACTTGACTTCCTCTATCTGCCTCGTTTGGGATTTTGTTTTGCACATTTAATTTGCTTGAGTTGTGTGGCTCCATCTGATAAAAGAAAAAAATACGAAAAATCACTAAGTTTGGTCACAGCGTTTTTGTTTTGTTTCGCTGGACTAAAACGAGACTGCAGGTTTAACTCCTCGAACTCTTCTGTTCGCACAACGTTGAGCGATGCAGAAAACGTGACTGGTTTGAAAAAAAAAATTACAATGCACTGAATGAGGTCAAGCTGTTTGAAGATATTACTCTTTTGTTTTCCTTAACAACTTTAAAACTAACTTAACTGGACTGCAGCACATGATATCTGCACCTGGTAACTCTTTTAAGTTGTTGCCCTCTGGGCTCGATCCAAGCGTTGCTCACCCTGTTATTGCGTTTAGTCCTGCTTTTCTGTCCGTTTTTCTTTGTGTTTGGCTCGACACAGAACGCCTTCCAGCCTATTTTGATTTTGTTTCCTTTGCTTTGTGTCGCCGTTACCCTGGATTTGAACTAGAGAGGTGCAGATGGGAAGTTGACACTCGCTAAATGCTACCCGAACGGCTAGCATTCCCCTGGTGCTCCAAATGGCCTGCAGCCTTTTCTACTCCAGATCTCAGGGCAACACTGGCTTACATTACTGCCTATATTAAAGCACTGTCTCAGGTGGTCTTCTCACTTGCCAAAATGTAAAAAAAAAAAAAAAAAAAAAAAAAGGAAAAAAAGCAGTTTTTCTTTTAAATTGCACTGTCAACATTTTTTTAAGTCAAACTACCAAATCAAGAGAGAAAAGACATACAGTTAAGCAATGCAGCTTTCTGGCGAACGACATTCCCTTTTTGTCCTGCTGCACATGCTCAGTTCATCCAATCTGTCGATTTTACCAGACCCGTGAAGCCAGAATGCTTTAAAAGTTAAAAAAAAAAAATGAAATTCAAAAGATATTGCAGGAAAAACGTTTTTCCTGCTGCGGTAAAATAAGCAGCTCCAGCTCAACATTTTTAGCTGGGGCTGTTTCTAAACCTCAGCTCCAACTGGCCAGAACAAGTAGTGTTAGGTTGACATGAGTAATACATTGGTTTTTAAACTCCTTCAACACAAACGCCCGGCTGGAGCAGACGTTTAGCACCGAAGATTAGATAAGTGTGACTTTTTTTAACAAGAAAAAAACTGCATTCAAAGGTGAAGGTCTGGATAAACTCAAATGGCAGTTACCATGCTAATTATAGTCAAGCAGTGTTGTTTAGGACATTGGTAAAATTGTTATCCTTTATCAAATTTACTTTTTTAAGTTTACATTTTAAACGCAGCAAATACAAGTTTATATTTATCAAGTTTTCGCTTTTTTTTTTGTGTGAGTATACGCGCTTGTCGAGATATGGCAACTTTGAAACGTGCACCATTGACAGTTATCAACAAACTTCAGAGTTCTGAAGCGATCTTATCTTAGTGGCCTTGAGAAAAAAAGACCTGTAATAATTCTTTATTCTTCAGTGTCTACATTTATTTCAGCCTAACTCTTGTTCCTCTTATAATTGGTTTGTCTGAGTGTTGACACTTTTCCATGTTTATTCAAAGGGACAAAAAGGGAAAGACAAAAAAAGTTGAGTGTTCTAGAAATGTTCCCCAGACAGGCTTCCTCGATCTAATGTTTGTGGTTTTTTTTTTCTTCCTAAGCTTAAGTCGGGCTAGTTTTTCCATGCATTTTATGGGCATTGATATAGTTAGCTTCCCCGTACAACTACATGCGACATAGTTGAGTTTGTATCTGGCTAGCCTCTCTGGGTACCTCTCGGTAGAAGGGGATTGTGGCTGTTGACCAGCACCCATCCCCCCCTGCCAAGGAGCACTTCATTCACATAGATTAATAGACGAAAACGCCAATTCCAAGACAATAGCTTTTATGTAGTTGTATTTCTTTGTAATTCTTCGCTTGGACTTGATCTTAGGGAATGTGTATCAAGCTAACAATATTGAATAAGCTCACAAATTTGTTTCAGGTTGGTTCGATTCCATAGTCAGTTTGCCTGGGGCTCTCATTTTTTACTAGTCCAGTGTCAGAACTAAGCTAAACTCCTGACTTGGAAAAGACAGGAACCAAAATGTTAACAGATGAGAAGAATTGGGATCTGAAACATTTTAGAAACAAAGTGCAATATTAGTCTTTGAATTTCATTTTTTCCATTTTTATGTCCTGTTAATTTTTCTTTTTTTGTCTAATAGTTTTGTTTTTCATGCGGATGTGTAGATATTCTATGAATATGTGTTCTGAATGATTTAACTCTTGTCTTGTTCTTCCATTTGAGTTGAATAAACTTTTGTTCCAAATTAATATGAATAGCGTTTGTTTCTTCTTTAATCCATAAGAAAATGCAAACATTTGAACCAATTTCCGTCTCTTATCTACAATCAACCGGTCAAACACAAAACATGAGAAATACAACAAATATGCTGGAACACATCAGCCAGATTACCATTTGTATTTTGCTCAATGCAGCTCTATTACGGTTCTATTTTAATTAACTAGAACAACAGCGCCCCTAAAGGCTATTTGAATAACTGCATATACTTTTCTGCATATTTTATGATCTTTGACGGGTTTTTTTTATAGAATTTTTTATTTTACCTCAATCAACAGTGATTTTTTTGGGGGACAACGAGTCAGTTACTTCCACGGCAATGGCAATAGCATGGTTTAGGTGAGGGCTGTCAGCCGGGTATGTTTTGTATCTTAGATTATTCTGGCGCAACAAATAAATTAAAATAAATACAAAAGTCCAAATAAATCATTAAAAATCATATTCATATCCTGTTCTTATTGTGTATGCTGATTCTGGCATTCACCTGAGCACACATGAACTCCACCTTTTCTCCATATGTCCACTACTACAGATACGTGCATACTATGCACACTATAGGGCTATTTCTGAACACTGATGGGCTTTGTCTTGCAGCGTGTCTGTTTCAAGGGCAAGGTTCACTGCTGAAATGATACAGTGCTGGACTGCTCTCTGCTCTTGTCAGAAAATGCATAGCAAATCAGTTGAATATTTAATATTTATTTAGTATTTTTGTTTTAGTTGTGCACTAAACTAGGAATTGTATAACATAGTTTGTTGCTATTTATTGGCAAACTAATATCTGAAACCCTCTCAATTGTGTTATTTAATATTGAATGTCAAAATTATGTCCAAATTGTCTTTTGAATTAGTACTCAATTACTCAACTTTGCATTCGCTTCATTCGAAACAATTTATATTCCTTTGTGCCATAGCTTGGACTTGAAAGGATAAGTCTTTGCCAGACTATGATCCAATGTGAGACACAAGGAGACAGAGTAGCCAACTCTCTCTAGGATTAGACAGTGAAATCAGACACACAGACAAACACACAGACACAGACACAAACACACACACACACACACACACACACACACACACACACACACACACACACACACACACACACACACACACACACACACACACACACACACATAATTAATGCACGTCGATTACACTTCACACAACAGAATCTATACAAACACATCCCAGACACACTATTCATGTCATCCTTGTGTGTGTCTGTGTTTGTGCGTGCAGGTGTTTTTGGTGAGAAAGATCACAGGACCAGATGCAGGCCAGTTGTATGCCATGAAGGTTCTGAAGAAGGCCACACTTAAAGGTAAAGAGAGAGAGATGCAGACTGAGAGATGAAGAGATGCAGAGAGAGGGAGAGAGAGACAGATGCAGAGAGAGGGAGAGAGAGACAGATGCAGAGAGAGGGAGAGAGATACAGAGAGACAGATGCAGAGAGAGAGAGAGACAGATGCAGGGAGAGGGAGAGAGAGACAGAGAGAGGGTTGGACAGAGATTGACACAGAGAGAGAGTGGCACAGGGAGAGTGAGGCATAGAGAGAGAGAGGCAGAGACAGAGACAGCGGGATGGGTCAAATAGGATAGAGGCAATAAATATAAGGGAGAAACTCCTGTCCTGTTTAACTAACGCCCTCTGGTGGTTGAAAAACAACACATCACTTGAGCTCTGTTTTTATCCAACTGAACTCAATCTGTCTCTTCTCTTCTTTGTTCAGTTACGCCTTCAGCTTACCAAGGAATACGATTTAATTCACAGACAAAATGGAGTCTTTGACCATAACATGCTGGGCTGGGTCATGTTGGAGCCCAATATCTCCCCAAGATAGAGAGAATCTCCCCTTTTTAGAACACTACTTTGGCAATATTAGCAGTATGTATTAAGCAGGTCCAATAAAGGTTTTTTAATTTGATTGAGAGGGAGAGAGAGGTGGGCTAGCTAGTTTGTATGAACATTTTCATGCAGGTGTAAAATGTGTGGTGTATTTGTATTCATTGTGTTTGTGTGTGTGTTTCCAGTGCGGGACAGAGTGAGAACTAAGATGGAAAGAGACATCTTGGTGGAGGTCAACCACCCCTTCATCGTCAAGCTGCACTATGGTGAGTCAGCGAGTCGGCTACGAACCAATCCCTGACGTCCGCGGTGACTCAGCAGCTGAACGCCAGCCAATCACCTCTTACTACAGTGTTATGGGCTCTGTTCCTGTTACAGCAGAAGCATTTAACGAGGAGGAGGAATAAATCAGTTCCCTGACAACAAGCACTTCTGTTCCTGCTCTCTTGCTTCACTCTCCTTTTTATTGTTTTTAATCTTCTGCTCTCATCCCTCCCTCCTCTCTCTCTTCCTCAGCATTCCAGACAGAGGGGAAGCTGTACCTGATCCTGGACTTCCTGCGCGGAGGAGATCTGTTCACAAGACTCTCCAAGGAGGTACCCCGCACTGCTCCACCTGCAGTCTTAAGGCCTTGTTTACGGGACATTTCTGAGCACACAGTTCACAGTATGGAACAGACAGTGAACAGCAACTCAAATACATGGAATAAACGTTCAGAAGCAGCTGTAATGTAGAACATGGTTGACGCAAATTGACTATTGGCAAATACAGTATAGCGTCGTTTTTAGGAGGGTACCATTATTTAGCTTCCACTAAGATAACATTGACAACCGGGCCTACTTTTCAAATGTTTTTACAAAAAAATTGACTTTTGAGTCAGCCTTACGATACAAATATTCCGGAAGCAAAGATTCCTGATTCTCACATTTACATTTCTTTCCCATCCCTATTATTTACCTAGCGGCCATCTTGGATCTAAATGCTAGCTGGGTGGGGGACCAGAATGTGGAATTCCACA
>OOFG01094242.1:0-19556 GCA_900323295.1 Molva molva | reverse complement strand
GTGTGTATGTGTGAGTGTGTGTGTGTGTGTGTGTGTGTGTGTGTGTGTGTGTGTTTGTGTGTGTGTGTGGGTGTGTGTGTGTTGCTGTGTGTGTTTGTGTGTGTCTGTGTGTGTGTGTGTGTGTGTGAGTGTGTCTGTGTGTGTGTGTGTGTGTTAGTGTGTGTATGTGTGTGTGTGTGTGTGTGTGTGTGTGTGTGAGTGTGTGTGAGTGTGTGTGTGTGTGTGTGTGAGTGTGTCTGTGTGTGTGTGTGTGTGTGTTAGTGTGTGTTAGTGTGTGTGAGTGTGTGTGCATGTGTGTGTGTGTGAGAGAGAGACTCAAATCCAGACTGTCACTAGCTAGACCAGACACAGAGAGAACGCCGCCTCGATCAAAATGAGAGGTTTACTCTAAAGCACAACACCATAAATGGCCACTGCTGCATGCACGTCAAGTCATTCACAGACGGCCGTCATGTGACCTCAGCCTCTCAGTGGGAAAGCCATGAACTTTCGCACATCGGTCACCCACAAAAAAAGTGATTGTTTGTCTGCGTTTCAGGAACAATTCGATTTTATGTGTGAGGATTGAAAATGAAGTTCCAGGTGTTGGACAGCTCTTCGCAAGAGTTCACTAGAAGTGCAGAAAATACCCAATGGGCACGATTCAATCCACGGCCATCTTGGTTCTAAACTCCAGCTGGGTGGGGGAACCGAATGCGGTATTCCGAATACTGGGCCATCAGTATTCGGAATATCAGAGGGCTGATGTACCACCGGCACCAGTGGTACTCGGATGTTTCTTTACACATCACAACTTTTTGGTCGGAAATTTATTTGTATATTTGTGTTTGTTATAACTGGATTTGTATGATATTCATCTATATTGGAATAATAATTTGTACTGACCGTTTTGTAGAGGGGTTGTAAATTAGCCTTTGCTAAAAACCCTAGATGCAGCACATGTGTCATGTTTTTTAAATTTATAATAATGTAAATAAATATGCAAATAAAAATGACAACAACAGAATACCACTGTTGGTTGATCGAAGGAAAACTTCTCCACTCCCCCCTAGGGAGTGTGAAGGAGTATTACATGACTCAGCTCTGTCCCCATCACAGGGACTGTGACTGACTCCTCTATTGTTTGATTGTAACCGGTGACGAAATCTACCACGCTGCATTAGGAAGTAACCCTATGATGGTTGGGAAAAGCATCCATTTAAACTAACTTTAAATATCTGTTCAGCTTAGCCTGAAAAAAAGTGTGTTGTAATTATAGTGGCATTGTGATTTTTGGAATCATAGATGTTCATTTATTCAGGGGTCCAAGCTGCAAAGCATTCTGGGAAATATGTGTATATCTCACATGTCAAGGTGCTCAACACACAGAACCAACAGAACCAAACCTTTTTGGGCCAGGCTGAATAATACCATGTAGTTTAGCACAGTTGGTGGCCAAATATTTACTTTTTGGAAGTTTCCTCACAAAAATAAAGCATCAAAAGTAATTTTATCTCATAAAATACAAACAATACCTTCAAGCGCAAGGGTCAGCCACCAAGTGTACCGTGCTTCTGTCCCAATGTCTTTTTTATAACCATAAATTACCGGGTTTAAAAAAAGAGAGATCAGCCTTTCAAACCTTCCTATTTGTCTTGGTCCTTGTTCTGTGCATGTGGTGAAGGGAAAGTTCAACAGGTGTGCTTGTAGATGTCAGAACTGTCACTGTTTCCTCCTTCTCCTTTCTAACCCCAATTGACACCTTATTTAAAATTGGACGGCCATATGCACAACTGACAGTATTATCATGCTAAAGGTTTTACCTTTGAAACCATTAAAGTACATTGCATTGCAATTAATAATAGTTTATAAGAGGATTGCATCACAATTATTGGAAACCTGGGCAGATGGAAGATGCAGAAAAATGCTTGCTATAACACATACAATTACAATTATAGGCCTACATAACATACAACTATCAAATACTTACCATTGTATGTCCATTTTCCCCCTGAAACAGACCAATAATGCATGTTTAGGTTAGTGAATCACATGATTATCTCAAGGTAAAATAAACAACACCAGTCCAATTAAAGTACATCAGGAGCTGTCTCAGTACAAGTCGTCAAAAGTAAAAAATAGCTGAGTAGGATCATCTATACCACAAAGTATCCTTTGTGGCTGCTATCTGGACCCAAGTTTAAAATAAACTGTCTTATTTGTTATATTAAAGTATGTTTTTTTTTAATGAAATGTCGTGTTGTCATGATGCCCACATTATGCCCTAAGCTTATGCTAAATGTAAAAAAACATCTTACCGTGCAAAACTCCAAAGAAAGTCACTTGAAGGACAGCAGCAAGTGTGACGCTTCGGATCTGCATCTTAATGACTCCGGTGGTCTCACAGTCAAACGCAAGCCGCTGAAACAGGGTTTGAATTGCGTGCACACCCGGCTTTTATAGCAATCATGTCAGTTCCACCGCTGTTAAGACTAACGTCACACCAATTACAAACCAGCCTCTAGACTCCATCAAGACTTGGTGGAGTGACAGCTGAACACTGAGTACCGCATCGTTGCAAAATAATAGTAGCGCGCAACCTCAAGACAAGCCACTTGGGCGCGCGAAATATTGCTGCCGCGCTGCTCGGATGCCAACTACTAAACGACGAGCACACTAACTAACAGAAGGCTATAGTCCTGACCGCCAACCCGAGCGGTCAACATATTCATAGGCCCATGCTGAGTGTTCCTGCTGAACATCACGGACTGGCGTGCATACGAGGGGGTTGACATTGGTGTGGGCATATGTTTAATGCAGAGACCGGATGGGGTTAGAATAGGCCTGGCACAAAGTCGTTGTAGATAGTAGGCCAATGGGCTTAGGCGATTGTATTTGCTTGACACATGGCCTGTTTTACTTGGGATAACCCCTATTTAATACAATTGAATTGGCCTACATTTGACTATTTCATAGTTAATAGGTTACAGGGGTACTTTACATTTAAAGTAGGCATACTGCCGAATGTTATGTGTCTGTCTAAACCCCTGTTGTTTAGTGAACAAAAAATATAGAACAGAAATAGGGAACAAAAACAGAGATCATAAAATAAATACTTTGTTTAAGATTATTACAACGTTGTTTTATTGTCTGTGCTTAATTATACAATATGAAAACCACTTAGTTTCATTTTATAACACTAATGGTGATGCACAAGAGTGAACTTTGCTTGAAATAGGCTTGTCCGAAAGCTGTAAAATATAGAAAGCTAAACGTCCAAAGGTCAATAACTGAAATACAACTGCCATAGTTTCAATTCTCCATTTCATTCTGCGTAGCGAGCCGAGAGGAGCAGCAAGATGGAGCTGCTTCTAATGTGTGGAATTCTTTTAGCAGCATTCCATACTAGCCATTCAAATATTCCAGGTAGACCCATTTAAACTCCTTTTTATTGAATTGTGTTCTTTTTAGACACAATTATTGAATTGTGTCTAAAAAGAAAAACCTTATATAGCCAATATATACTCGATTAAAAAAATGCATACTTTGTGGATTATACATTATTACATCAAATAATACATTAGATGACTGAATTCGCAGAAAAAAACGAATTCAATTATGAGGAAGGATTTAGAAGTATGGCATTTACTACAATCTCCCGTCGGAACTTCTGAAGCCAATTAAGCAATGTAGATACGACTAAAGATTGTCTTCTGCTTCAAAAATGTTATTTACCCATTTGTAATAATTATGTAGAACGTATTCCATAATATCTGCCTTCTTAAAACAGATACTGCTGTCTGAGTGTTATTGTTCTGAGTAGGGTGAACTCATTGCAAGACTCCTCACTTATTTCAACAGTAAATATTACTAATGGCACATTCAAAAACAAGACAAACACAAAACTTTTTAAATGTGGCATTACTGTTAGTTTTATTGAAATATTCAAGTTGATGTTAAGTTTGTAAGCCTTCACTGTTAGAGGAAGAGTTTGAAACTCTGAGCCAACGGTTAAATCTATAAAGACTGGGTGTGCAAAGACATCATAAATGACGTATTTTACTGCAGTCGTAATTAGGAGTGGACCTCCACCGTGGTTAAATATTACCTATGCATCGAAGCCATATCTCACTACAGTCATTGTTTGAAAGTGCACAAACAAAGGCCTTCTTTCATTTTTATTCAATAGTGAGGAAATTTAGAAATACAATTTAAAACAAATAATTGAATATTTTCGCCAACAAAAAAAACATGAATTTATTTATTTCCACAGAATTTTGTAAACTGGATTCAGATGGAGGCACAGGCTCAACACCGGACACAGCTATATACTACGATTACAAAGATGACAATTGCTACCCTTTCACATACAAAGGCCAAGGGGGGAATCAGAACCGCTTCACCAATGAGAGAGATTGTGTAAGAAACTGTTCAGCCTTGGCAGAGAAGAGATACCCTATGGATGGTAAGGAATGATGATTGATCACCAAAAGGTCGCCCATGAAAGGTTTTTAATAAAGATACTAATAAAGGTTATTGATTTTAAAGACCGACTGAAAAGAGTATACATTCGAGCAATTCATTTGGGCCGCCTAGTAGGCCTAAGTATCAACCAATGACTGGTCTTTGGATGACAGATGTGGAGCAGAGGTTAATGATCTGAGCTCATTTCAGGTGGAGGTGTGACTTGTTGGGCAGATGAATCGCTTGTCAATTATACACTGTATATCTACGCGGCCATCGTGTTACACTGTCAAAATAAGGAATATGTCCTTTGCTATTGTGATGCAGTTTGGAGCAGCAGTTAGTTGTAGTAGTCGTATTTTTTAAATGTGTATTTTCTTTTACTTCACAGAAAGGGAGGCCTGCCACATTCCCTTACTCAGGGGTTCCGTATGTAGGAGAAACGATGTGCGCTTCTTCTATGATTCTATTCATGACAAATGCAAACCGTTCATATGGAAGGGATGCATTGGAAATGGCAATCGTTTCCTGACCCACCAAATGTGCAATATAACTTGTGACGGTATCCATGGTGAGTATACATATTGAATTGTATTGTATTAAATAAACATTGCTATCTTTATGTGTGTTACACTCAGACCTATTGGTAGTTGAACAGTCATAATAATTGAATATCTTATTTCCAAGATGAGGGCAATACTGAAGAGGAGGCTGAATCAGACACCCCAGTTGGTAAGTAGAACGTCAGATAATCGATGACTTCTCCCCATCCTATTGTTTGGACTCATATACTGTACTGTACTGTAGTTGACTTCTTTTTTTTGCAATTCAGATCACATTTATTTATAGATCACATTTAAACACAATCAGTTTTTACCAAAGTGCTGTACAATTTCACGTTGCAGTAAGCAGCAAACAAACAAAAACTGAAAATATCAAACCTGAAAGGGTACAAACAACATACATACACAGGCAAATACCATTGTTGATGTATTCATGAGGATTGTTCAGAAGGTAACAAACTTTGCTGTTGTTGTATCTTTCCAGCATTGGCCTCTTTTGATATTTGAACTATAGACAGTTATTCCATAACTAGACAATTTGATTACTTGTGACGTGGTCTACAATATGTAGGCCTACCCATTTCTGTATCCTTCAGTCCTGTTTTTGTGTCTTCAGATCTGTGTTTAATAATGTGTGAACTTGTTTTCTGATATGAGAATGCATGTTTTTTTTATATTCATTAGCTCTCATTTTTGGAATTGTGTTTGGCATCCTGGTAGCCATCCTCATCATCGTAGTGGTTGTCTTGATAGTCAAGTCACAGTAAGAAATTACTTTACTACATTTGTTCCTATTTTCATAAAACGGTGAAGCTGAAAACCTATCAGTTTCATGAGGACGTATGTGTGTTGAGGTGAACAATATTGAATGTTCTTGATATTTGCGTCCTCAAGGAAGGCATCCAAGAAGGCACCGAAGAAGCCTAAACGCGAGGAGGCCCCTCTGAAAGTGAACGTTATTGAAATGGAATGAAGACATCACTGCATCTCCTACAGCAACACCTAGACCATAATATAGGCTTGAAGGTGCTATGAAATTGAAAAGGAATATATCAGGGTTATAACTGCAGTTTGTACTAAAGCACTTACAATATTTGGAATTTGTTCATATTACTTTTCTCTTTGATATTTGCATCACTGTTATCAGCTGTGTCTTTCTGCATCTGCATAAGTCATATCGTGCCATCATTTCAATGCTGAGAACTGCCCCACATGCATGTTTGACTTTAATGCGCATAATTTGGATAATTCATCAGGAATCCTTGTACTGTAGGTTAATATGTTGTTGGTCAATGCGACCTTCCTTCTGTATTGGATGTCTTTATAAGATTAACTTTATTAAAAAACTTAAGTTAACATAAATATATGACTATAATATAATAATGCATAATATGATAGTATATATTATTATTGTCCCCTTTAATATAAACACATACAGTATATCAGTGAGGACCTCATTCCCAGGCGATCATCTCAGTCTGTGGTTAGGTTACTTACCATTTGGATTGGTTGGTACATTTGGGCCCTTGGACTGTTGTGTAATAAGGAGCACAGGCGTGTGGAAAACAAAACTGTTGTATGTACAGTAGTCAAATATTTTACAGTCTATGAGTCAAATGCTTCTAGGAATCAAGACAAGCTTCCAGCCAATCTATGGTCATACATGTTTAACAGTCGCCCACCCAGCTAAATACTAATGTCTCAAAGGAACTTGAAAACACTCAATCGCAGCCGCTATATATCTGAAACAAAACAGAAGGCTTTTAGTTGAATGCAAACTTGAAGTTTAACTGGATTTTAGCTGTTGTCAATCAGTGCGTTTATTATGTAGAGTAAACAAACATAGAGAAGCAACAAAGTGGGTCTAGATCTAGAAGACCTGTTTTAATGATTTTGGAAGGTATTGGATGACATCTTAATAGTAAAATAAAAAGGATAAAAGTTACACAAATGATGAATGACGTAATTAACGTAAAAAATTTTTATTATTAAAGGATGTAGACTACAACATCAGTAGGCCTAAAGCTGGATGTGTGCGAATTAATTATGTAAGCAATATCAATCAATTATGAAAAATATTAATACAACAGATGAAGAAAGGTCAGAACAGCTACATTTAGTGGTAGCAAGGCAGCTGACACAAGTGTTTCTGGGTTACACCGTGATTCCCCAGGACTTGATATTAGACAATTAAATCACAAAGTACATTTAAAGTATACCCTCTTCTTCTTGTACAACTTGTGGTCTCTCACTGAGGGCTTAAGAGGGGATTTAGAGGGGGTTTAAATAAATGTTGTCTCATTTCGTTATTCATAATATTGTGAGGATATAATCCTGCTCTCATGAATGGTGGTGGAAAGAGTGTATAAGTGAGTGAGAGGGAATTGAGCGAAAGGGAGAGCAGTCAGATAGCACTTTTATTAATAATAATTGTTTCACACATTTATTGAGCCGATCAAGGAAAATACAGACAGAACCTTGCTGATTATGAAACCTACAGGCCTATATTGACCTAACCGAGCAAGTCCAAAACACATATTCGTACCTTTCCTTAAATACATACTCACACAAACAAAAGTTATACAACTTCAAATGAACACCAGGCCATCTTTTCCGTTCAAGAGAATAACAAGGTACATATTTAGCAGTGAAAGGGCAGTAGCCATTACACAGATGAACCCGGAAACTCAGCTTTCCCAGCCTGTAGAAACGGAAGGGGCTTTTGTTGTGTAGTTTGAATCTAGCTATTACAACGTCATTTCCTCAATGTGATTTCATTTCCCTATGGTATGGTTTGCTACGCCGGATGCGCTAGCTAGTTACCGAATTATATCTTAATTTCATTAAAAAGACAAACAGTGCAATCTATGTTGGAATGCCATACATCACGTTATTCCTCGACATGTTGGCTGTGTAATTAACCATTTAGCATGCTCAAATCTGCTAGCGCAAACGTGTTAGCTACCCTGAGGTTTGTTAGCTGGAAAACAAATAGCCCCCTATAAGCCTTGGCGAAATTGTTATGTCCCAATAGATAGAGTTCACATCTATACATTAATGGAGTGCCCTCACATACACTCCAACGTGTGCCTCACGGTCGACCCGTCTAGGTTCCCAAACGGTATCCCGTCATCTTGGTGCTGCAACGGTAGGATAAACAAGTCGTTAAGGTTTAATTAAAAGCTCGATTAAAACATAGTTTGTAGTTCAGTAACGTTAGTCGTGTGTGGGGATGCTGCGGATGATGCTAGAACAATATGTTTGTTACTTCGAAGTAAGTTGTGCGCACGAGAGTTGATATTGGATTTATTTAACGTGTCGAATTGTTTTCAGTCTGCAGATCTAACAAAAGCCCCTGGGTTTGCCTCACCTGTCTGCTAGTGCATTGTGGAAGGCAAGTACACCTAAACCTTGATCATACTCACCCAAGATCCTTACCAAACACATCGGAGGCAGATATGTTCATGTTTCTCCAGCCTTTAATAATGGGATATGCACAAAACTGACGTTTTATCCAATTGTATCGTATTGAAACTTAATTTACAAGATGCACCGCCGACATTTCCCGACGAACTAATTTGTCTGCGGCAGCACTGCTATCTATCGCCATATCCTGCTTAGTTTTAAAGTTATAGTGGTACAATGTTGACCGTTACAAACCGAATAGTGCACAGTAGATAACGCGCAACAAGCTTTGGTGTTGGAAATCGTTTTGATCACCAGTGGTCGGCAGCATTTCTGAAAACTTTATTATCCTGCCTTCCGATTTTGTAGTTGTTCATGACTACATCATTTGTTTTGATGCATAGCTTTGCTACTTTCGGTCGGCATTTACCTTTAGATAATATAAGATAAATCATTGTTTTAGTGGTAAATGATAAATATTTGTTCATTTGTACATTTTAAATAGCATGACAACCGTTTAAAATCTTAAAATTGTGTGTTAACATTTTTTATATTCATTACTCATTGTATGCATTTGTAAAAGTTACATATATCTATTTGAACAATTCAAACACAAATGTGATTAGTAGATGTGTTTTCCCCATAAAGATACGTCAGTGGACATGCAAAGAAACACTTTGAGGAGAACCAAGTCCCGTGCAATAGCCAGAGGACCTGTGAGAAGCAGGAGAAGGTCCATCACTCGGTCTGTATGGACTGCAGCAACTACAGCTTATACTGGTGAGACCTCTTCCCTATGAACACTGAACGCAAAATGATGGCAGGTGTATTGTCATGGTTACAAGTCATCTACTATTCCAGTTTCTACGTGGGAGCTTTCAAGCTTCTCACAGGTGTAAAATATTCCCCAGGCATTTCAAACTCAACCCCAAAACAAAAAACCGGTGTGGACTGGAGTATAAAATAAAAACCTAGTTTATATTTTGCTAATGGTCGTTCTTTTTCATCATTAAAGTTATGTAAACAGCATACTCATTTTAAGCATACTAATGTATGTCATGCTCCATATATTAGTATTATTTAGGTGATAGTTATTTAGTGGTTTGATTTGTTTGTTTAGCTGACGTTTGTTTTGCAGTTACAGATGTGATGATTTTGTCGTTAATGACACCAAACTTGGGCAAGTGCAAAAAGTCAGGGAGCATCTTCAAAGTTTGGAAAAGTAAGTATGGAATAAGAAGTCAGACTTGTATATCCATATTGTTTCCCATACTGGTAATACTGTTCACAGAGGATGATGTGTATTTGCTGTGTTTAAAAGTGAACATTGTTCTTCTCATAGGTCATCACTGATTGGTGACAGACAAAGGAAAAGAAAGAATTTGGAAAACCTAGCCTTCACCAGCAAGGTGTTCAAAGATGATGTATGCATCTCAAGTGACATAAATCATTCATTTCAACAGCATCGGTGCATCTTGTGCTTTTACAGAGAGAGATGACTGCTAACTGTGATTATATTCCCACAGGGTGTCTCCTTGGCTCTGTGTGCTACTGGCCTGCGTAACCTTGGCAACACATGTTTCATGAATGCCATCCTGCAGTCTCTCAGGTAAGCTAGCAGCATGTCCCATATATGCAATGTATTGCAGTAAGGCAATCCTGATTTTGATATAGCATATTTAATAACAAACCCGCTGATTTAGTTTCCAGAGGTGTGGCATGGAGGCAGGATATTTGACTTTTGAACAAACTATTTGTATCCCATGCTCTAGGGAGTCCTCCAATGATGATGATTATTATTATTATGAACTTTGACCTCTAAAGATAAAATAAATAAAATGCAGCCTACATATGTTGAAATATAAGATATATCTACTTAATGTTCATTTGTAAATATCTGCATGATAAACTACAAGCATTTTCTAACGATTTTTATTTTAATTTTGTGTCGATTGAAGATGGTATCGTTGTGGTACCAATTGAATATAATGTGATATATTCTATATCATGTATTCAACAGTACAGATAATGATATTCATTCATAACATGTCATTTCCCCAACAGCAACATCCAGCAGTTCAGCCGTTATTTCAAAGAGCTGCCGGCGGTGGCACTGCGAAGCGGCAAGACGGCAGGAAGGCGGATGTACCACACCCGCAGTCAGGGGGACTCCAGTGTGTAAGCTCCCTCCTCCACCCTGCATCCAGCCTGCTTACAGTGTTCCTGAGCCTGCTTACAGTGTTCCTGAGCCTGCTTACAGTGTTCCTGAGCCTGCTTACAGTGTTCCTGAGCCTGCTTACAGTGTTCCTGAGCCTGCTCACAACTCCATGTTCAATTTGTACCTTGGCTCAAACACTTGAAACTATTTTGTTGTTTAGCATCATCTATTGAGGACAACAAAAAAAAACATTTGATGGGAATTCATTGTTTATTTTAGTTTAATTCAGTCACTTGACTTTAAAGGGGTGATACCATGATACACTCCAGCCTAGTCCTACGTCTGCTCATATCCACATATTGCCCAGCTGTAACCGATACCTGCTTTTATCTGTAGTGGCATTTCTTCTATATTGGATACTAGGATCTGCATCTGTGATATGTACTGCATCTTGCTATGTGTGCTGTTAACCATGAGAAGAGAGACACCAAGACGTCTGTGTGGTTGAACAGGTCCCTGGTGGAGGAGCTGAGGAAGACCCTGTGCTCTCTGTGGCAGGGCAACCAAACTGCCTTCAGTCCAGACTCCCTGTTTTACGCCATATGGAAGATCATGCCGAGTTTCAGGTACTTGCATGCTGATGAGCACCGTAAGGTGTAGTCGAAAAGTGATTGTCTCTGCTGCCATCTAGAGGCTAAAGTCCATCCACTAAAGCACACACTGTCAAAGTGCTGCTCTCGTATTCAGTTGTCTGTTATTGTCCCCATATGTGTAAACCATGTTATATTTTATATTATTAAGATATTATATATTCATTTTTCCCCTGGATCCATACAATCCTTAATGTACTGTTCATATATTTTATCATGTAGGTTGAAACTCGCACTTTGTTATGCTCACAGTACCAAGGTTAGCTTAACATGTTTGGAACCCTAACCTAATCACTTTGGGTCTAAGGGACAAGTCAAGGGATATAATCCTTTGACTTGGTTGGACACAATAACAAACAGACGTGATCAAGTGAAATGTAAAGAAACAAGTTTGATTCTCTGTAGGGATCCTTTCCATATGTTGGAATACAGTCTGAGCGGTGGCAGAAACAAGCACCTTAGAGGATGCACATTGACGGGCGATATTTCCCCAAAGGATTACATTGCAGCCCGTTTACAGCGTTCCCGCTCAATACCGGACCAATCTCAAAAAATATTGTCTGCATTACTCCCCCTAAAGTGATCGGAAAATAGGTTCCAGGTTGAAAAGTTTTCCTTTAACTCCAAATGATCTACATTTAATATCGGTTCTCAAGAAACCTTATTGGTTGAATTATGAGCAACAAACATATTGATCAGAATTACTATTAAACGCTCCTCTTTGTACATGATCTGTTATTTCCAGGGGCTACCAGCAGCAGGATGCTCACGAGTTCATGCGGTACCTCCTGGACCACCTCCACCGAGAACTTCAGGGAAATCATAACGGTGTTCCTTCATCAGCATCAAGTCCAGACCTGGTCCGGATGCCCCCCACAGCAGGCAAATGCTGCATGTACGACATACTAACCTTTGTTGGTTTTTTGTTTTTGATTCAAAGCCTTTCAATATTAGCGACTCCATTCAGCCCGGTCTAGTTCCTGCAGTCTTTCTGTTGAGACCCTTCAGTCCAGTCACGTCCTTTTATTGGAAAGTGCATCCAATCACTCGTTAGAAGTAGAATGAGCCACGGGAAGTTTAGATCAGGCCATCTGTGGACAGCCACAAGATTAACTTTATCAAAGGGGAAATAACTGAAATAATTTCTTGTGAATTTTGAAAAGTGTATTAAATTAAATTAAATTATATCAAATGATGAATTGACAGACTGTATCTGCCTGGCATAGATAGATAGTGATAAGATGGATATATAGATAGGTTTAAAATGTTGTCTGAATCTTCTAATAGATGGCTGCAGGTCACATGTGCTGTTGCCTAGGGCGTAATTGTTCATTCATTGTTCTCTCGATCGTCAAAGAACAGTTGTAATCTCGCGGCCCGGATCTTGCCCTTGTGCCTACGGATCTTGCCCCTGTGCCTGTCGTTTGGGCCTCCTTGTTGAAATGGTTCGGCAGGATGTGTAAATGTCTATTTTGTGTCTCCTCTTGCAGAAATGGAATAACCACTGTTGTGACATCCATCTTTGGGGGCATACTTCAGAATGAAGTCAACTGTCTCATTTGTGGGACAGAATCCCGGAAGTTTGACCCATTCCTTGGTAGGAGCTTTTTTGATATTTTCTAAATACTAATCTCTTATAAGTGATCTCTTATGAGCAGACTTCGGTTATTTTATTTCTAGATCTGTCATTGGACATCCCAAGTCAGTTCAGACAGAAGAAAAGCAAGGACCAGGAACCAGGGCCTACCTGCACTTTAAGTGGTGAGCATCATTTCACAGCACCTCAGCGTGTGGTTTGATGTTAACTAACTTATGCTAACTAGGGGGTCACCTCAGGCTTGGTTTAGCTCCAGCTATATTATGATGTACAGTGGGATTCTGTAGGCTAATGTGTATGTGGTTCCATTCTCAGATTGCCTGCGTAGCTTCACAGACCTCGAGGAGCTAGACGACGCAGAGCTCTACATGTGTCATAAGTGTATAAAGAGACAGAAATCCACAAAGAAATTCTGGATCCAGAAGCTGCCAAAGGTCTGATTATTATTTTACAAGCATGTTCGTTTAACCTATCTGTGATTGTATTGTTATGATACTATATAGGGCACAAATTGCCCACCATTTTTGTACGATTTCACTTTGGACTTGAGCTGACACCTTCTCTTCTTCTTCTTTATGTGTGCTTTTGTTTCAGGTTTTGTGTCTCCATCTAAAAAGATTCCACTGGACGGCCTTTCTGAGGAATAAGGTGGACACCTACGTGGAGTTCCCCCTCCACAGCCTGGACATGAGGGCCTTCCTGCTGGAGGTACGAATGAGGGACCCTGAAATGATTCACAAAACCATGCCGTGATTGAGTGGGAGGTAACCAGATTACTGGTTAGTTTCTTCGGCTGTGAATGTCCAAATACGTTCAGACTCAGACACGCTAACTTGTCGTGAACCCAATCTCTTCCTCGACTGTATATGCCCAGGGTCTTGCCCTTTTGACATGAGCAAGGCTCAATAGAGGTGCTGTAGGTAAGATTTGAGAGATGGAGGGTGAGCAGAAGATTTTGAAATGAAACAACAATGAAAATCCCCTCCCTCTGCTCCGTCGCTACATTTCTCTGCCATTGAGAAGTGTTTCATTAAACACATGTGATTGACAGGCGGTCTAACAAATCGTATTTGGCTCGTACAGAGCCAGGCGAAGTCAACTTGAAACGGATATTCTCACAGCGCATTTCACTGACTGATATCTGACGGATGGCTAGGCCTTTTTTACAAATGACACAATTTTCTATCTTATTTTTTATATCTTTTATATCTTGTTCATCAATTAAAGTCTCAAATTGTCAAAGTAATGGCCATTGTTTTCAGACTTGACTTCAAGCACCTCTTAAAGAGCCAGTGAACCCAAAACCATTTTTTTGGTTTTAAATGTGATATGTCTTATATGATCGTCAACATAGTAATCTATCTCTGAGTGCCTTTTGCGAGGCACTCAGACGTCACGCCCAAGGGGCACCGGCGGCGCGGTTTGTGTGGACGTGTAGAGCTCTGTCTGGGCAGCGGTTGACTGCGACGTCCGAGAGAAAGTTTAGCTTTTCGGACACTTATAGTATAACGCCACGGTGTGTGTGGCTGGTGAAGCTCCGTCTGAGCAGAGGTTTATTTAATACCCGTGTCCGAGTGAGGGTTAGGCTTCCCGGACACATATAGTATAACTCTACGGTGTGTGGTGCATTTCATATACAACATTGCTCATTATAACGCTCATACACAACAACAGTAAAGTTACTAAAAGAGTAACAAGGTTGGTGTGGGCCCTAACCAGCCCAAAACACATTTTTTAAACATTTTTTTTCGAATTCCAGCTGAAACAGTGGGTTCACTGGCTCTTTAACGCAACCAATAAAAAAAAAAGCCTAAAACTGTTTTCATGAGTGCTAATCAAAAGTACATAAGAGTAGTCTGACGTTATTAAAGATCTCTTCAGTACTTGAAATGTCATATACCTCATTTACCTAGTATAAAATGTGTGCACCTTATCATTATGATAATACAAAATATTAGTATTGCATTTAATATGTATCACAGCTTTTGCGTCATTAAAATCTCAAGTACGTACAGCACAGAGGATTTAATGGTACATACATAATGAATCGCTTTAGTCTGAAATAAATTGGGTTTGAAAGCTGTAATGCACTTTGCTGTTTTTATAATTAACCCCAAAAAAAGCTGAATGATAAGTGGCTCCAGAAAGTCCTTTGGGCTGCAGTCCAAGATGGCCTCTGTCCGTAGCCATCTGGCTGAATGTGTGTCATGCATGTAAGGAGGCCCGGGTCTGCTTCAGTTGTGGATCAGGAAACCTCCTTCTAGTGAGTCACCTTCACTATGGTTCAACCAATGCTCCTATTCCTATACGCCTTTTGTCTTTTAGCATGTAGGAACGTTTTCTTTTTAATAAATAAAAAAACAACCAAAACCTTATTAAGTATGGATCAAAGACGAGTGTTGCTCTTCCCTGACAGACGGACGAGACGGGACACACGCACACTGATAATGAATAATGCAGTCTTCCACTTTATTGTCATGATTCATGCCCTTGAATTTGTATTTCAGCCAGATAAATCTTTGCCTGGGAGTTGCCTCTATGACCTTGTTGCTGTTGTGGTCCACCATGGATCTGGGTAAGCTAAAGTTGTAAATTAACCTTTTTTATCACTCAAATGTCAATTTGAATGAGCCTTAGTGAATAGTCAGCAATTTCATGGCACGTGATTCCATGATTAAATATATATCTAATCTCCTGGACAATATTATAGGTAATCATTAACTTAAATCAATGACCACTAGGTGGTGGTGTTGCATTGCTACAGTGCCTCTCTTCAGGACTTAAGGGAAGTAACGTTTGGTGCTGTTTCCAGGGTTGGGTCGGGGCATTACACGGCATACGGATGCCACGAGGGCCGCTGGTACCACTTCAACGACAGCACGGTGACGGTGAGCAGCGAGGACACGGTGAGGAAGGCCAAGGCCTACATCCTCTTCTACGTGGAGCGCCCCGCCAAGGTGGCCTCCGCAAACGCTGGCCCCGCCGACGCCGTTGCCGTGGACACAGCGTCGGCATCAGCAGATGAGGTGGCCTCCCACGTGGGCGAGATGAAGGAGGAGGATGTAGCAAGCTCCGCCGGAGTGGCGTCTGACCCGGTCACCTCACCTCACGGGGTCACCGCTGGAGTGGCTTCTGACCCGGTCACCTCACCTCACGGGGTCACCTCACCTCACGGGGTCACCCCCCCTCACGGGGTCACCTCCCTTCACAGGGTCACCTCCCCTCACGGGGTCAGCTCACCTCATGGGGTCACCGCTGGTCTGGATACGGCTGCGATGGACGGGACCGTGGGAGGCCAGCTGGCCACAGCTGACTGGGAGGAGGAGGGATCAGATGGGGACCTGTCCTGCAAGGTCACCTCAGACACAGTTGCTGCAGACAGTGATAGCCTAGCTTTACCATCTAATGCTGCTCAATAAAGAGCCTCCGAGCCCACAGACACAGGCTTCACCATCCAGCTGTGGACTTCATTCATTCTTTTTTTACCTATGCTGTATGAATTTATGTAATGTGTTTTCATGGCAAATATTGGATCATTATTTTATTTTTTTTACAATGTGCTGCTTGATTATTTTTTTCTGTTATGTTTTAATTAGATTTTTGTCATAGCGGTGAGTCACATGTTGAGTAATTACCTCCAGACTGCTTAGGTCCAGATTAAGACTGAACATAACTGTCTTCTGTCATTCTTGTTTTTTGCTAGATCAATTTTAGATTGTACTTTTTCTTTTGTCAAAAAGTATAGATTTTCAATAATTAGAGAATGGCTACGTTAGCATTCCACCAATACATGACTTTATAGCCTTAACTAGAGCAATATGAAGTTAATGTGACTCCATAACTAGAACAAATGAGGATGGTTTATAAAAAGAAAACATTTTTAACCCTATGTATTAGTCTATTGACCCCCATGGCTTAACTTGATAAACTGGCCTTGAAAAATGACTGTTGTTGTACTAGAAATGTAAATTGACAAAATCATGTTTTAAAATCATGGCTTGTTAAACCTATTGATAGCTCGTACTTCTTTACATCCTCAACTTCCAATCCTTATTCCTTTTTTGTACATCGTCACAGTTAAGCGAAATGGCTAGCTACCATTCATATGTGCTTAAATACATGTAGTTATGAACAAAGAATAAGCTTTCTTCATTTAAAGTTACGGTTCTGTAGCCCAGGAGTGATTTTATCAGTAGGGCACAGTAGTAACCTGTTCATAGTAGTAACCTAGTAACCTTAACTGTGTTGTTCAACACCGTTAAGTTAAACAATGTTTACCACAATAGGTTACAATAGGCTCTTGGCAAACATTAATATCATGCATATAATACCAATATTAATTTAAACCATATTGTAGTTTAATTGCAAAGTGGGAAGAGCTTGAAATTTAATTCGCTGTTAAACTGGGGTGATATTGTGCATTCCATCTCCCATATAAGTACAATTAGAGTTGGACTTAAGATGCTTCTTATAAACTAAATGGTTACTAACTGCTCACGATGTCTTCACATTGCGGATGAGAATGACGCGGCCCTTCCTTGCACTGGCTGGTGGTGAACGTGAGAGATATACATCATTAACCTTTTTTTGCACCTTCCCCGCATTTGCTGAGCCTTTGATACATGCGTCCAAATGCACGGATCAAAGGGAAGCTTTTATCTGATGAACTTAGTTTTTCTGCTCGCTTTAGCCGATCGTACAATATACACGGGCGCCCCCTCCCCAGGACACGTGCCAGGCTGCTCAGCCTGCGCTCGGAAGGAAAAAACCACTCATGTATGCTAAGCAGGAACAGCTGCTCACGGTAGGCTGCTCACAGGTGGCTGGCGCTGGACATGCTACTCTGTTCTCATTAAAGAAACAAGTGGCCTAATCTTATCGTGTGTGTGTGTGTGTGTGTGTGTGTGTGCGCGCGCGCGTGCGCGTGCGTGTGCGTACGGGGGGAGGGGGTTCTTCATTTTTTTTCAGTTAAGAGCCACAGCTGCCAATAAGATCACGTTGACTTGTGCTCGTAATACAAAAGAATTAAAGAAAAGGGGGGCGTCGTTATTAATCCTCCTGGCGAGGCGCGGTAGACAAACGGTAACTTGCGTTCCTTTAGCGTTAGTAAGTTGTGCTTGACTGAAGTCGGTGTACCTGAGCTTAGGCAATTTTTGTTTGCATTTTTAGTACAGAATTAATAACCCTTCGGTAATACCTTGTTTTAACATACATACAAATACACAGCAACAGCATTATCTAACCACCAAACAACCACAACAGTTAAACCAAAAACCCACTTTCAGTAGCATTGTCATGTACATCTATTGGAAAGATATAAAGAAGTATAATGAACTTTACTTACTTAAGTTGTATATGCATACATGTAAGTAGGCCAGGCCCAGCCTAAACATCTGTCAGTCTGCTGGCCTTGTGAGAGGCCGATGACAGCTGGACAGAGAGCGTCTGGCTCCCATCTTTTGACAGTACCGGCAGTTGCCTTCCTAAAATAGCCCCCCTCTCCAGCACCTTATATGTGCAAGGCTCCAGTGTGTGGCTGAAGAGGTATTGCGTATCCAGGCCACACAATATTTCGACCGAAGGCACATTGTAGCTCCGTAATACCGGGGCCCTGCCACAAACCTGGAGGCCCTCTCCTTCTCCGGGTCCCTGCTCACGACCACCGCCATGCACCTCACCCAGCTGAACCGCGAGTGTCTGCTGCACCTCTTCTCCTTCCTGGACAAGGACAACCGCCGGAGCCTGTCTCTGACCTGTGTGCAGCTCCGCCGGGTCTTCCTGGACCCCCGTCTGTGGACCGTGCTGAGCTTCTGCTCCCCCAGCCAGCTGAGGTGGGACAACTTTCTGCTGGGCTCCTCTCTGCGCTCCCTGTCCGTCTGCTGGCACTCCAGCCGGGTCCTGCGGGTGTGTAACATCGAGGACTGGATGAAGACCCCCTTCCAGAGGGACATCTGTGGTAAACACAAAGATCTGGTCAGCGACTTCTTGGCCCGCGTCTGCCTCAGGTGAGTGTGCTGGTGCGCTCTGTGTGTCTGATCTCTCATGTATAGTCAGGCCGCTTGAGGAACACCGCCGCTCTGGTGGATTGGTTGTATGACCGTATCGGCAGCAGGGAAACTCCAGGCAGGTTTGTGATTCATACGACACAATCACATGGCGGGACCCACAACCACGATGACAAACCTGAAACCTCACGCTGACAGTGAGGGACTTTATTTAAACACGCAGCCACATCACAGCCCTGGAGAATGATAGTGTTGAGGAATGAGGAATGTGGAGTGGGAGCGAGCGAGGAGCCAAGAGTGAGTCAGTGTCACGGCCTCCGAGACGCAAACACATAAAGCCCAGGAAACGTTGAGCAATCTGTGCCTCAATAATGCAAACAGAACGGCATGCATTAGAAACTGGTCACAAACATTGGAGGACAACGGGGAAAGTGGGCATAGCTTAATCATGACGTGACAAAAAAAAGACAACTGGGGTCAATAAGGCACAACTGTTTTCGTCGAGTCACTGTTGTAGGGGTTTCAAACAGCAACAACAAAGTTGGTTAGGCCTATGTTTGGTTCTATTCAAATGTAAAATTTGTCAATTCATTTGAATTTGGCCACCTTATTTGCATGCAGTGCAGCAGAGAAGAAAGGGAGGATTCTGGGTATTGGGCAGCCAGTAATGCCTGGCCTGGCCACCGCAGCTGTCTGGGACATTTGGCTGGCTAGCTGGCTTCTCTTTGAAAGAGA
>OOFG01094236.1:2148-17353 GCA_900323295.1 Molva molva | reverse complement strand
TGCTGTGTGTTTGATGTCCTGGATCTTTCGTTGTCTCTCCTTGATCATCTGCTGAACTTCAGACTCTATCTTGCCCAGATGGGCTGTCTTCACTTTATATTCCTCCTTTAGAGGTACAACAGGATGGGACTTGTGGTCCGTCTCTGTGCATAACTGACACACACACACCTGCTCAGTCTGGCAGAAGAGCTCCAGAAGTCGGTCGTGTTTCTTACACATCCTGTCTTCCAGACGGTCCATAGGGTCGACGAGCAGATGTTTCTTCAGGCCTGCGACTCTCTGATGTGGCTCCAGGTGGGTGTGGCAGTAAGAGGTAAAACACACTAGGCAGGACTTCACAGCCTTCTGGGTCCCAGTACAGACGTCACAGGGAACGTCTGCTGGTTCAACACAAGGCTGCTCTTTTGGTCGTACAGACCACCTAAACTGATCAACCTTCTCTGATAAGAGGGTATTGACCCGTAAATCAGGTCTTGTGTGGAACAGCTTGTTGCAACGAGGACATTCACACTGGACTTCACCCTCCCAGTATGTTGTAATACAGGTTATACAGAAGTTGTGTCCACATGGTATGGAAACTGGGCTGTTGAACTCCTCCAGACAGATGAAACATTCCTCTTCAGACCTGGACGTGTAAGCAGAGGCCATTCCTAGAAATATTTGTTTAATATTTAATTAATAGATTCATTACAAAAACTGTTTTAATTCATTCTAATGTAAGTGTTTTAATTCTTTCTAATGTGTTTTATATATTTTATATATTCGTGTCGTTTCAAGCAGAAATCTTCATCCAACAGGAGGTACAACATGAAGCCCTGCAGACAGGACAGCTTCAATGAGGATTACGGGTCAATATGTTGGACTCACCTTATAATGTTCCTGATTATTTAGTTTATAAAGTGTTGTTCTTTGTCTCCAGAAAGTAATAATTAATTCTCAAATTACATTTCTATCAATTATTGCCATTACTGCCCCAGCTGAAACAGCTGAGTGTCACAACGCTAAACTTTCAGAGGTCGGGGATAGGAGTTAACATGGAAGCACTTTTTCTGTAAGACACTGAAAACTATCTAGAGTGTCAAATACAACTTCATCCAAATTACACAAAACCACACTTGTCGACAACATGGGAAGTTATTTAAATAGTCATGACAGGGTGAATTCTTATATATTTATAATATAAATAAAGTAGCCTATAGTAAAGTAATAATAATAAGAGGCCTACCGTTAAAGTCACCCAGGTACACTTCAGATTTAGGACAAATCCTAAAACAGAAGAATGAAAACTATTATTTAACGTTAACCGGGTGCTTGACTCCCAGCTGAAAGGTTCCGGGTTCAATCCCCAATGTCTACAGGCTACCTGTAGGAAGCAAGATGCCCCCTAACCCCTACCTGATCCTTAATGACACGTCTCTGTACTGTCTAACCCCTACCTGCTCCTTATTGGCGTGTGTCTGTACTGTCTAACCCCTACCTGCTCCTAAAGACCTGTGTCTGTACTGTCTAACACCTCCCTGCTCCTTAATGACCTGTCTCTGTACTGTTTAACCACTACCTGCTCCTTAATGACCTGTATCTGTAGTGTTTAGCCTCTACCTGCTCCTTAATGACCTGTCTCTGTACTGTCTAACCCCTACTTGCTCTTTAATGATATGTCGCTGTACTGTTTAACCCCTACCTGCTCTTTAATGACCTGTCTCTGTACTGTCTAACCCCTTCCTGCTCCTTAATGACCTGTATCTGAATTCACTTGTCAGTCACTTTGGATAAAACTGCAAAATTCTTCATTAGTAAAATAGTAGCTTAATTTTGATGAACAGCAGTGCAACCAATTAACTTCATATAACAGTGAGCGGCTTCAAGTATTTTTTAACCACTACAGAAGAATAGCAATCAACCTCTTAATATTTGATGATATGTTAGTGATAAATATTTATGATGTATCAAGGATCAGAGTTGACTACAGTACCTTAGTCTTCTTCCTGCTGTAATAAAGTGAGCCAAACCAAACCGTCCGATTCATAACAAGGAAATTATTTTGTGAACCAACCAGTTTGACCAGTTCCCCTCCCAGTTTATACTCCTCTCAGACTTACCTCATACAGGCTGCTGTTCCAGGACTTCACTCAGTAATGAAGAATGATAATTGTATTAAAATATTCACAATAGACAGAGAGCTCTCTGTCTAGAAGTTCAGACAGAGAAAAACAAAGAGACACTTGATAGTTCAAACAGCATGTAGAGACACGTCACTGATGCAGCTCCTTCTTTACAGTAGAACCAACAGGAACATAACACCTCCTCTAGCTGTGTGAGCTCTGAATGCTCACACACTACTGAACACCTCCATGTAGAATCCTCCTCTAGCTGTTTGAGCTCTGTCTGCTCACACACTACTGAACATCTCCATGTAGAATCCTCCTCCATCCTTTAAAGATGTATTAGTGCTTGTTTATATGAACCCTTAATATGCGTCTATGTAAACGTATAAATCGATGAATCAACAAATCCAACAATGGATGATTTCTCTTCTCAGAAGAGCAATCAGAGTACTGGCACAAGTGACAAAGTGTCTTTTGAATCATGGGCCGATTAGTATCTGTGATGATGTGATGCCTACAGCATTCACTCTTTACACACAACACACACATCTTGAATTCTCCTAGACTGAGGTGTATCTATGTCTAGATCTCATACATACACACTCTATCACTATCTATGTCTAGATCTCATACATACACACTATCACTATCTATGTCTAGATCTCATACATACACACTCTATCACAATCTATTTCTAGATCTCATATACACTCTATCACTATCTATGTCTAGATAACATATATACTCTATCACTATCTATGTCTAGATCTCATACACTATCACTATCTATGTATAGATCTCATACATACACTCTATCACTATCTATGTCTAGATCTCATACATACACACTATCACTATCTATGTCTAGATAACATATATTCTATCACCATCTATGTCTAGATCTCATACATACACTGTATCACTATCTATGTCTAGATCTCATACATACACACTATCACTATCTATGCCTAGATCACATACACACTCTATTACTATCTATGTCTAGATCATGTACATATCATTATTAGGATTATTCTTTATTTCCCATTTTTAACTTCTTAAACACTGAACTATCTCTTCCAGTAGATCATAGTCACTAGAGTATCAAGAGTCTACAGATCAGCGTACTTAACCGTTATAGACGGACATAAAACCATCAATAAGTAACTAATGTTACCAATAAAACTCCACAATAAATGTCCACAATATGAACCAAAGTGACCTCACTACAGTACAGACTGAACCGCCACAATAAAAGTCCATGCCACAATCATACTGACCTCACTACAGTACATACTGAAACTTCCCAATAAAAGTCCACAACACAACCAAACTGACCTCACTACATTACAGAGTGAAACTTCACAATAAAAGTCCACAACACAACCATACTGACATCACTACAGTACAGAGTGAAACTCCACAATAAAAGTCCACAACACAACCAAACTGACCTCGCTACAGCACAGACTCATACAGTCCATGAGATGGTTCAAACTCATCTTTTCAGTACAATTAAAAACACTTCTTCACAATATTTTAGTCCAAATCGTTTTCCATTGGAACACAATGTGAGTTCTGTCCGGTTCCTGGACCAGAGGTTCCATATAAAAATGCCCTCAACACAGTGAAAGTAGTTATTGTTATTCTGACCCATATTCCTTTATTCAATCAGGTTCTCTCACTGAGATCAACGTCTCTTTTACAGCAGGAACATGGATACACTGAACTTGGACTGGAAACAAATTAATTTTGAATATATTAATACAGTGAGAATATATGACCAATAATCTAAAGAAAACATGACATTTAGCAAACTGTACCTTAGCTTCTCTTTGATGAAGACGTGTGCTGCCCCTTGTCGTATGAAAATATAAAAGCATAAATGCAAGGAAAGTAAGATCCGTTGAAGGAAGAGACTCAGATGTTCGCCAAAACAGAAAGTAAGTGTTTAGAACAGAGACAGAACATTAACACGGTTTTAAAGGTTCTGAGAGTTAAGATTGAGCTTCTGGGCTCCTCAGTGTGGAAGACAGATCAAATGAGGAAGGAGACTTTGAACAACAGCTAACTACGTCTAAAACCTTTATGATGGTTCCAAAGGTCTCCATCAGGGCTGGGCTTCCACCTGAACACACAACCTTAACTGATGAAGTGATAAGATAAGACAGAGCAAAGGTTTGATGAAGTCCATATAAAGCTATACAACCACCAGGTCCCAGCAATGATGTTTGTGGTTAAAACAGTGGAACTAAAATTACTTCAAGGCAATAAAGTTCTGATGTACTTTGTATCGTCTGAGGTGAGATCATGTGACTCTCAACATATCAAAATACAACCGGAAGAAAAGGTAAGGAAACACTTTTACTTTGAAGGAGAAGAAAACGACTAAAGACTTTTCAGAGTTAGGATACAGACAAGACAACAAACCAAACAAACATAGTAAAGAGATCTTTTGAAGCGTATCCACGCTGTCAGAAACACCTCGGATCAAACCAGGACAGACCTGGACCTGAGTAAGAGCTGTAATTAAAATAATCAATCATTAACGAACTAAAGAGGATTACTGGTTTACCTGTACTCCACACACACACACACACACACACACACACACACACACACACACACACACACACACACAAAGCCATTTACCAGTAAAACATCAAACAACCATATGGATAAGATAAGTCAACTGTATCCCACACGGGAGATTCACTTGTTATGCAGCTCAAGAGTCAAAAGTAGAGCAAAAGAGAGATTAAGTGATAAATACAAATTCAAAATAAAAATACAAAATTAAATATAGTTGCAAGCAACAATAACGGCGTCCTACACATTGGTGAGTATGGTGGCCTAATGGATACATCATAGTAAACGCTGTTTGATTTCATGCCATGTCTCACAATATGGTTGGTCAAGGTCGGACTCGAACCAGCGACCCCATGGTCATGAGGAAGACACTATACCACTACACTACATGGGCATGTAGATTCACGAGGTGAAATTAGACTATGTTTTGAGAAAGAGAAGTCTTCCATACGTGAAGGTATGGTCACATGGCATTTGTATGCCTTATAAACTGGTTTACCTGAAGTAAACATATCAAAATAATTACCAACCATGTTTCTAAGTATACAGTGTCAAAATCCACCATCAAAACGGACATTTGCGAAATTATGTGTGTACCCCTTTAAGGCCCGGCCTGGTTTGGATCGAGGCCTAGGTTTGGATAGGCGAACTTCAAACATATGCATCCAATCTTGAAATTCGGCATGGGTATACTATGGAATCTCCTCTTTGTAGTCATATTCGACAACCGAGCCTACGTGGTTTTGACGCAAAGTTATAGTTGTTTAAACGTCGCGGATTTGCATATATTTCACTTTAAATTGGATATCTCCGCCGTTTTTGGCCTTATTGCCATGAATAGATCACCATGTAGTCCCACAGTCACCTGGTACATGTGTGCCGAGTTTGAAGCATTTACTACCTTCGGCACCAAAGTAGTTTTTGTGTGGGTGTTTGGTCGAGTTGTGGCCATTGTATCATATCCGAATGGTCTGACCATATAGGTTGCTCATGAAAGTTGTTCATCATGACGAATGGTGCATGTATACAAAGTTTCATGCATATTGCAATTTCCTAGTGGAAATGGCAGCCTGTTGAGTATGTTACCCTTCAAGTGCTAATTATAGCGCCACCTATGGTTAATCCTGGCCCATCCTTTGCATCCCTTACTTTGTTTACGAGTTCTACAACCCTGCCAATTCATACAACTTTTGACTAAGTAGTTTCTGAGATCTGTCAGGAAAAAAATAATAATAATACTAACGAATACAATAGGGTTCCTACGTCATTCGTAGGACCCTAATTAATTCTGTTCCCTAGCTTTAATTCATTTTTGATGGTTAGTATAGGATTAAGTTTAGTTATAGTGATGGCAACTTAAGTGTGGGAGTGTGTGTGGATGATGGCTGGTTTAAGCAGCCTCACCTGGCTGAGTCTGATTGGACTTGAGGCTGCACACCTGTTGCACATTGAGTAATCAGTGTGCACAGGTTAAACCAGCCATCTCCACACACACTCAGGGAGAGTTCTCTTGGATGGCAACATAGAACACCGTGCCATGTATCATTTTCATCAAACCTTTACAATAAACCGGTCTTTCAACACCAGCACCCTGCATCCTTTTCTCTGGAGGAGCCCAATAGAAGTCACCTAGGTGGAGTGTGGCAGCCACCTAGGTGGCGTGTAGCAAAGGACCTTGCTACAATGAGTTCCTAAATAAAGAGGTGTTGTTGAGATCCTATTTCTTCATCAATTCATTCGTATTCACTATTCTGCCAGAACTGTGCGCTACAAAGTCGGTTCACATACAGATCACATTTCAGCACAACAGCGTCACTGGATTTAAGGCATAAGGAGTTTGTATAGCAAAGAGAAGCTTTAAAAACACGTGACTAGGGACACTGCATGCCGAGTAAGTTTAATTTATTAAAACATTACAAATCCATTTTGAATGGAAGTAGTGGATATTCCCAACTAGCTTCAGTGGAGGAGGTGCAGAGGGGGTCATCAGAGGAAGGAAGTGATGAAGTCAGGGGTGCTGTTTCCTCTCTTTCAAACAATCACATCTCTTTATATGGTTATAATCAAAGAAGCTAAAGTCACTTTATTTCAACCCCTGTTGTTTTTAGGTTGTCATTCCAATACAGAGGACATGCAGTGTAGCTGCATACATGTCCACTCAGCATATTCATGGTGTTGTCGACAGTTACTTTAGGATGTATTTTTTTTTCTAACCAATAATAGAGACAATACAAGGAAATGGGAAGAGGCTTCTGAATAGGCTAAGATTCCAGACGTTTCCCAGAGCACGAATGTACTTTGGTGTAGCTGGAGAGCTAAAGAAACGAAAGCTTTTTTAAATTAAATTTGATTAAAAGTTCCACAGCTGGGGTAACAACATCTTTGCACTGGCTGACGGGAATCTGAGATAATGGCTGAAGGTAAGAACATTTGTCTTATTCCATAATTAAAGAATCATTGTTTGTGATAACGGTGGACTTCAGCCTAAAAAACACGGTGTTCAGCTACATGTTAGATTAAGAGGGTAAAAGCAAATAGCTGAGGGGAGAGGGGATATCTTATGGCTGTATGTTTTCATATTTAGATCTGAATAGTGTCATTTTGTGTTAGCTATTCCCCTCAGAGAGAAAAAACAGAAAACTCTCCCTCGGACCGATGGGTGTGGTCTCTCTAACCATGAAGGTAAGCACACCCATTTGAATGGGTTTTGATACTTGTCTTTAGTGTTATGAATGAATGACCACAATATCAACAGTATCAACCAAAAGTGCTTAATGGATCCATTATGTATTGATATTCTAATATGAGCAAATACAAGATCCAACTTCTTCTTCTGTGATTGTGTTGTTGGGCCTACTCTGTGCTGCACTAATACGGCCCTCTTGGGTTTACAGCTTTGGATTTGTCTGGCGGGTTGAGAATAGTCTTGGTGGGCAAGACCGGATCAGGGAAGAGTGCGTCAGGGAACACCATCCTGGGGAGGGCGGCCTTCAAGGAGGACCCCAGCCCCGTGTCCGTGACCCAACACTGCAAGACGGAGCGCGGGGAGGTGGATGGCACCGTGGTGCAGGTCATCGACACCCCGGGGCTGTTTGACACGGCCGTCACGGAGGAGGTGGTCAAGACCAAAATAGAGGAGTGCGTCAAAATGTCGGTGCCCGGGCCCCACGCCTTCCTGCTGGTGATCAGGCTGGGGGTGAGGTTCACAGAGGAGGAGAGGAACGCCGTCAAGTGGATCCAGGAGAACTTTGGAGACGACGCCTCCATGTACACCATCATGCTGTTCACATGCAAAGACCAGGCTAAGGCCGACAGCGCTCTGAAGGAGTGCAAGGAGCTGCGGAGGCTCTCCATCACGTTCGGACGCCGGTATCACGCCTTCAACAACAACGACCCCCACGACCGCCTGCAGGTCACGGAGCTCATCACCATGATCCGGGAGATGGTGCTGGATAACGGGGGGAAGCATTACACCAATGAGATGTATGAGAAGGCCCAGCGCAAGCTACGGGAGGAGGAGGAACGCAAAACACAAGAGGAGGAGAAGAAGAAAGAGGAGGAGAGGAAGTTGTGGGACGAAGAGAGGGAGAAGATGAAGGTGGAGAGAGAGAAGAAGAAAAGGCTCAGGAAAAAGACCATCGGCATGGCCTGCGCCTTCGCCTTGGTATTGGTGTTGGTGGGGGCCGCCATAGCGATCGGGGCCGAGACCACGGTGGCCCTGGCCCTCGGAGCGCCCACCCTCATACTGGGTGCAGCCTGTGGTCTGGCTGCCATTTACATATGGAAAAGACGAACCGGCAAATCTAAGGCTGATGTGCCGGTGTGAGCCCCTGCAGACCTGTGAATGCATGTTTGTCCTTTGATTCTATGTGACAGTTTGATTAAAGTATTATTCTTAATGAAGTAGCCCAGTACTTTTGGATGTATTTATTGTGGAACTGACCTATATTCTCTTAACACTATCTTATAAACCACAATATTACCAAGAATTGATGATGATCAAATGGAACAAGGTTTTTCAATGTATTGTTGTTGTTTTTTATCCTTATTCAATTTGCAGCACCCTACTGTTACTATAATTATTTTCTTAAATGGCTTGAACAAGGACCATGCTTCTTCAATTGTTTTATGAATTCCCTTAATTAAACATAAATCGTGTGCTAACTTCAAGTATAAAATGTTACTGCAAATCCAGGACCTCTTCTGAAAGGTTTAGATGTGAGATACCAAGGTCAAAAGGTCAAAAGACAGCCAATTGTTTTTATTCTGATGTGTTCTTATGGAAGAACAGAAACCTCACTTCCTTCAAGGAAATAAGAAACAATGGTATATGACTGCCCAGGGACCACATTTAAAGAAGTTGGTTTTCCAAACAACCACACACATTCCTCAGAGTATTAACTGTTGACTCCCAAAGGAATCTAAATAGAAGCTTTAATCCAAGGAGATATGTCTTGCTGCACATTTATGTTTAACATGGGAGATATAAAAGTAAACATGACAAAAGCTAAAATAACGCAAGCAAGCATTATTGGAACCCCCCCTTTTCCTTCACCACGAAAAAAAGTGGGCTGGTCTTGGGCATGAAACTCCCGGGTTGAAAATTGTCTCCACTCCGTCCCTGACCAGACCTGTAGCTATTTGCCCAGATTCTCCCCCGTTCCCTTGTGACCTGCTTTCCTCTGGGCCTCTTGGTATAGCTCGCTGGTAAAGTGACTTTCATTGAACTCAACCATCTCTTCAATCTTTTCGAACGGCAACGGCATCCACACCTGTTCCCTGTTGTTCTTGTCTGTTATATTGAACACAATGTAGCCAGTGTTGTAATCACTAACAACCTTGCCTCTCCCCGGGAGTTTATCTCCGCCGGTGGAAGCAAGATTGTGGAGGACTACTTTGATGCTTCCTCACCAACATTAGTCATAGTCCGAACAATGTTTTGTTTACAGTTGAAATAACTTGAATTCAGAGCCATCTTAACTTCTTGAATATATATATATTAAATCGACTATAAATCAACAGGAAAACGTGTTGTTGGAGCCTGTTTGCCTTTCAACGTTACATTTCCTTTCTTCTCTCCCCCACCAATCTGAGAGTTTTATCAGTTTATTCAACCTGATGCAAGATCAGTACACCTTTGCATTTATTTTGCTTATGCAAAAGTATTGGCATAGGCATCCAAGAGCTGTTTATATGTGTACGTATACAATATAATAATATAATATATAATAACATTGATATATAATAATTAATATAATAACATTTAAACCTTAATACATATCCTATAGATAGGTACTAATATAATAATGCAGTGAAGCAACAACAATAACAATCCCTCGCAAACAAATATATTCTGCGTTGTCTATGCCTGCAGTTATGTGCATAAACAAAGTGACATTGTGCTGTCATTTTTACATAATCATGTGTGCGTGCTTGTGTGTGTGTGTTGGGACATTGGACATTGCTGCCCTCCCACACATCCATGTATGATTTCAAGACAGGCGGGCCTGTCATAATATAACAGTAGAAAAGGAGAGGAGCGAGTGACCCCCCCCTCACACAGCTCCACCGCCCTGAGGCATCCAGACCAACCATAGCTGGCCGCACCACATCCCATCAGCTGGTGAGTTTTAATCAAAAGGATTCATTTATTATCACTTTATATTGCCCTGTGGCTCGAGATTATTATGAGTTACACACAGTTTAGTTTGGTTTATTTAAATACAGTTATGTTATTGTCAAGTTTTTTTATGTTTTGTTTTGTTATGTGATGTTAACTACACAAATTGAATTATTTTATCTGAAAAACTTTCCCTATTTTTTTAAATCTTACATTACTTAATCTCTTCAGTTACACACGGCTTGCTGATGTGCAGAAGGGGGCCTATCTCACAACGTACATTCCTCTTGGGGAAGACTCACACTAGACCATCTCTGGGAACTGTCTCTGGACCGCAAGTCTTCAACAGATATCACATTTAGAACAACATTCACTCTGGCTCCTTGGTACACCAATTGACTTAAGAAGCATACATGACTTGACTTTGAGAACCACCACCACCACCACCACCGCAACAACGTGCGCCGCCACTACAACGACTACTAGTACTACCACGACTAGTACTACTACTACTTTCCTGCAGAGCTTCAGGGACCAGGAGTCTTGTCGGGGCGACCATGGCCTCCACGGGGATGCAGCTGCTGGGCTTCGCACTGGCCGTGTTTGGGGGGGTGTTGGGGACGCTGGTGTGTGCCGCCCCTCTCTGGCGGATTTCCGCCTTCGTGGGTGGGGAGCTGGTGATTGCCCAGGTGCAGTGGGAGGGCCTATGGATGAACTGCCTGTCCCAGACCACGGGCCACATCCAGTGTAAGACCTACGACTCCACGCTGGCCCTGCCCGCCGCAACCCAGACGGCCCGGACCATGACCGTCCTCTCCCTGCTGCTCTGCGTGGTGGCCCTCGCCCTGGCCGTGGCCGGGGCCAAGTGCACGCACTGCCTGGGCGGCGGAAACCACGGGGCCAAGGCTCGGCTGGCCAAGCTGGCCGGGGTGCTGTTCTGCGTGGCCGGACTCCTCTTCCTGTTGCCTGTGTGCTGGACGACCTACACCATCATCAGGGACTTTTACAACCCCGAAGTGGCCGCACCCTTGAAGAAGGAGCTGGGGCCCGCGCTTTACCTGGGCTGGGGGGTCAGCCTGATACTCCTGGTGGGGGGTGGGCTCCTGTACGCCGGCTCCTCTCCGCCGGATGCAGGAGTACGGCCCGCGTTTGGACGCGCAGGGAAAGATGGTCCTCAGCACGCGATGGCAGAGGGAAAGCCGACGGAGAAGGCCTACGTATGAGGGTCGCTTGAGTTTTTGTGTTTCTTTTTTACTCTCTGCGTAAGTTGCCACAAAAAGAAAAAAAAAAGAAGTGAGTCGACTCGTGTTAACTTGTGTTAACATGCAGTTTATAATAGCATAACGTTTGCTCATTATGTGGTCGTGTCAGAGTGGGTGGGACACTGTGGGTTGCACCAGTAAGTATTAATGCCGTAATTCACATATTTCAGATTCCACTCCGCTACTGTGTGTGTGTGTGTGTGTGTGTGTGTGTGTGTGTGTGTGTGTGTGTGTGTGTGTGTGGTTGTGAGAGTTAGCCATGCGCACAAAAGGAGGTCAATGCAAGTTGCTTTTTCTCGCTAGTGTTGTTTAAAACTGGGTGTGGTTGTGTGATAATTTCTGTTCCAATGTTTTATTAAAACTTAAGGTATTTGTATGATTCTTATAATTAATATTATTTAAAGATGCAATGAATGGATCACAGACAGACAAATATAAAGGATAGATAGATGATAGAATAAAGATAAATAAATGTTTAGTGCTTTAGCTATCGTTCCATCATCCGTCATTCCTGAAAACCCCACTTGGTGGCAGTGCAAACCAACTGATGTGGCTCCAGTCATTCAGTGACTATATCCAGTCCAGGCTTTCTCGAAGATCATCATTCCGTAATCTTTATTCATCAATTATAGTTACCTCTTTAGTTATAAGTTCCACAGTTCCACAAAGGGCATCCTTCAAACCAACGCATACGGAGCCCAAAAAGGTCACATGCGGACTTTTGTTTTGTCTTATTTTGAATTTCTACTTTCTACTACACTACTACTTATAAGGTCCACGCTTCCCACCTTAAGTCTGCTCGCTGGTATTTAGACGGTAGCCTTCTCGAAGTTAACAACATTCGTGCTAATTCATTTATAGTGTACAACTAACAAAGTGCTTTACACGAGGAATATGTTGCCACCTTGTGTTTACACTTGTATCATATTGTGTAAAAATGTGATTCATTAGGCGTACAACAGACTGATGTGGAGCGTGCTACACACCTGCTGCCGACCATGGAAGGCATTCTTTCCCACAGTCGTGGGATAGGCAACTTCGTAGGCCTGCTACGAAGTTGCCTTTGCCCTTCAATGGTATAAGGACAGATAATGTACAATCTACAAAAGGACAAGTGACAATATACAATAATGCAATAATACAACTATTTAAATGACCAAACATAAAATGATACAACCGTGCTGGTTGCATCCTTTTTTTAGATGGATCATTTTATTGTTTTATCCAAAAGTAGTTAACGTCGATTGTGGCAAGTGTTTTACAGCATACCGTATGCACTGTCTGGCACCATTGCAGTACACGTTAGGTAATAGGAAGAATAACCAACACTTTGACCAACAGTTACGTAATGGCATATGGAACAGTGTTGCAACAAAGCAAACAGCGGTTATTTTTGTGCTAAATCCTCTTACCAAATATTTCCAGAATTAGTTTACAAAAGTAGTATCTCTAATGTGAACACATTCTATTCTTTCTAGAGGACAATGCCACGTTTAGCACCCTTAAAGGGACACGATCATTTTCCTATTTTTGCTGAGCCGACAGAGTGTCGGTCTCACTTTAAATCTGCGGAGACTTTGACAACGAGGAAAGTGAAACAAGGCGGTCCTGCAATAGAAGGGTAAAACTAGGTTCGATTTTTTTTTCATGTTGTCATATTCTGCACACATGCACACAGACCAGCGTTCACGACCTTTGGCTCTACCGGACAAGTTAGCCGAGAGGCAGTTCCTTAACCTACGGTGCCAATTGGCTGTTCGTACACTCTCGCGCCCCCACCAGTTTACAGTTCATTCGTGATACGTTTAGAATAACCACGGGAGGTTACTTTTACATATAAACACATGCGTACGTGCAGATGATGTGACGCGCAAGTGTGCGTCGTCCAGCAAACCTACGACTTCCCGTCTACCATCGAATGTGTGAAGATTAACCAGGCTACCCTTTTGACCCACTGGACTGCTGTGCCCAAATACACGGGCCAGTGTGGAGAACACACTGCGTGGATAGGATCTAAACCTGCTGCCTCTTATTTTACTGCATAGACGAGAAGATCTTCACATCTCGCCAACATGACGGAGAAACGAATGTCGCGGTGGTATTTTGGGGGAATCGCCTCTTGCGGGGCTGCCTGCTGCACACACCCGCTTGATCTCATCAAGGTGAGTGCACACGGTGGAGGCACTGTAGGCTACAGGAAATACAAGAGAGATGTGATCTCCTGTCCTATGGACGTCAAAAGAATACAGGCCTGCGCTAGACTCACTCCAACAGCTGTTAATCGCCGACGCCAACATCTGCCCCAGACTTTTTTTGTGTCTATTTGTCCAGGACAATATGATAATATGTATTTGTGATTCATGATATTTGATTCTTTGTTGACCTTTTTTATTCGGTAATGTTTATTAAATGTTTAGATCAGTGGTCCAGTAGATGACCTAGATCCAGTAGAGATTCCTAAATCAGTATCAGCGCGTGACTATGTTGCGCGTGCAAGCCAATCGGGCAACGCGTTGCGAACTCATAGCCTACAGTTGTTTGATTTACTATGAATTATCTCTAACAACATCACTCAATCCTGGACCCGAAATTCTCACAGATGCAATTCGCGTGTAATTTGTATTACCTATTCACAAAGTTAATTGTAGCCTTTAGTAAGTCATATGATGCATAGCCTTATGACGTGCAGGCAGACACGGATTACTGCGCGCTCCTGGTAATTGTTTCTCAGTATCTCAGTAAATCAGCTATTTGATATAATCTTGTATGTTGTCACTTTTCATTCAAACTCTATTATCTAATACATGGCGCAATAGGCCTAACACATTCTTCCAGGTTTTTGCTATAGCTTCAGTTGATGTAGCCAATTTGAAGTATCAGCTATAGTAGTCCAGCCACAGAGAATAAGGCATTGACAGTCTGCCTTAACTTGCTGTCGTTGTAGCTGACAAGGCTCTTACTTTCACAAAGAATGCATTTTGACTTTGGGCAGCAGCAGGGTGCCTCTGTGTCAACCGGTTGGTAGATTGTGCCCCTTGAAGAGTATGAGGTAGCTGAGGTGTGTGCAAAGATGGCTCAATGCATTGCTGTCTATTTTGAATTGCAGCATCCAAGATCCAAGGACACACACACACACACACACACACACACACACACACACACACACACACACACACACACACACACACAGTAGGCTGAATATAGGAATAGAGTGGCATTTACAATTTGAAGGCCTTTGTCAGGACAGCAACAAATAACTGTTGCAAGGGCATTACGAGTCACGTGTAGGTCGATGTATATTAGCCAAGTATATGTATGGTAGCCAAGTCTATGTATAGTAGTCACGTCTATGTAAAGGAGTCACGTCTATGTAAAGGAGTCACGTCTATGTATAGTAGTCACGTCTATGTAAAGGAGTCACGTCTATGTAAAGGAGTCACGTCTATGTATAGTAGTCACGTCTATGTAATGGAGTCACGTCTATGTATTGTAGTCACGTCTATGTATACTAGTCTGGACTATGTATAGTAGGGTTATCCCATGAATGTGGGCCTCCTATGGTGCCTACTTGAAATACATTAATCCGATCAACAACTTCTTTAGGATACCTCTGTAATGACTAAGGAGAT
>OOFG01094234.1:0-12684 GCA_900323295.1 Molva molva | reverse complement strand
TCTGGTAGTTGCTAAATTAAACCATGGTCTTTTCTATTTTTCTGGAGTGTGTGTGCCGGAACACCTGGATCCAGCGTTTCATGCGTGAAATTGCTTGTGTGAGGTTGCCACGGCCACGCCGAAGACATGACCTGAGCCCACAGGAGCCTGGTGACACGCTCTAATTTTCAGTAGAGGGCCGGAGACACTGACGGCACCTATAGAGACTTATTTCTATGGTGCTTATATATATATATATTACAGTTCCCGGTCGGGGAACATCCCCAGAACAGCAGAGGTGTTTTTCTGGGTGCAAAGTCCCCAAAAGTAGACAGACTTTTAAACACGTAATCATCACTTCAAAGAAAAAAATGGCATAATTGTTTATTAAGGTGGAGGCTAGTGTAGTGGCATAGGGTGGTGGACTCCCAGCTGAAAGACTACCTAACCTGAATACCTGCTCCTGAATGTGACTGAATTCACTGTACGTCGCTTTACATAGAAATTAAATGACTTAATGGTCTTGGTAAAAGTGTTTTGTGTGTGTAGGTGGGTGTGTGTGCGTGCGTGCGTGCATGTGCACATGTATGTTTGTATGTATGTATGTATATAAATGCAAATACATGTATGTATTCCTTGCGTGCACATTCTCTGGCCGCATGCCCACGTGGCGTGTATCGTTCCCTTGACTCTGTTCCACCTGGAGGTCGTTCCACACGGAGCGCAAGACGGAGCAGGCCACGGGGTTCATCGACGGGGACCTGATCGAGAGCTTCTTGGACCTGGGCCGCACCAAGATGCAGGAAGTGGTCAATACTCTGCAGGTGAGGGGGACCACAGCACAACCACTCTTGCGGCGGCTGCGATTTTGTAGCCTTGTGAGAACATCCAGATTTTCCTGTTTTGCTTTTCGCAATGATTATCATTCATTGTCTGGCCTTGCCTCGGCTGTATTGATACTCTTGCCGAATCCGGGTGGAAGTAAAGCAAAAACATATTGTTATCTGAAAAAGCCTTCCGTGCAGATTTCTGTTAATCATTTAACATAATTATTTAGTCTAATTTGGATAAAGTTTTGATTGCTACCCTTTCCTTGGGCATCGCCATTGTTTTTTTTATATAGGGGACTGTGGTGCTCCTCATTCTTTGTGAACTGAAACGCCCTCCCCCTATCACTGATTGGTCCTAGCATTTTTACATTTGTGGAAAAGGGTTTCAACGGGATCGAGGCCAGACCGATTTGCAGAGCGTAACAGAATGTGAACCCGTGATATTGGGTTAGTCTCACGAGGCAAGCGTTTTTGCATCGTGTCACCCATTATCATCATCGTCATCCATTACATGCATTTTTACGAAGTATCTGCAAACAAATTATTTTGCAATTTAAACAATGCTTGTGTTATATGGCAGAAGTCTGATATCCATGTGTGCCTTCAAGGTCCTAGAGGCAACTTTCTCTTTTTTTGATCCAAGTGGAGGAAAACCATTGCAGAGGAAAGCCTTGTATTTCTTACGTACCCATCGTAGCGCATTATCCTCTAATGAAACAAGCTGGAGAATAAAGGGCGGGATGATGGAGAGGATAAAACCCACAGATAAACACATGGAGTCGATCCTGTTGTCCTTTTGTTGCAGAACAAAATAATCCCCAAAGCAAACAACACGAAGACCAAGATTCTTAAAAACAGCCTCAGGCGTTAGAAATATTAGTATAATGACGTTATAGAAATAGAAAAAAGTAGAAAAGGTCCCTCTTTTCTGACCATAACACGAGACGGAAAATAAATTTCCTTCTGCTTTCGAACTAGGATGGCTAGCCGCATAGCAGCTCTGCAGTTGTTTGCAACACATAAATCCCTTCCGGGCTTATATCCAGAGTTTCTGTAGAGAATTAATTTTTTCCAGTTTCTGAAATGTTTTACTCAACTGCCAACTAGTCTGGGCCGACATCCTCTGTCTGATGTCGGCGTGTTTGTGCGGGAGTGCTTGGACGCGTCTGCATGTGGGCGTGTTAGGCTTGTTAAGCGGAGCTCGCAAAATGTCAGCAGAAGGATGTGCCTGGGGGACGTTGACCTTTTTAAAAACGCTCTTCCAATAAGCATGCGAGTGATCCCGCCACCATCCACTCACCATGCTAATGGAGAAATTTATATTGCATATCAATTTAAGTTAATATCAGACTTTATGCGTGGGGGTATGTAGATATAGATATATACATATATACATATAGATACATTTTTAATTTGTTTTCTAATTACAATTTTGCAATTACGACACCGATACAATGTGATTATCTGCCGTAGCGTGGGAGAAGGGAGAGGAGAGGAGGAGAAGGGAGAGGGGAAGAGGGCAGAAGGGAGAGGAGAGGAGGAGAAGGGAGAGGGGAAGAGGGCAGAAGGGAGAGGAGGAGAGGGGAAGAGGGCAGAAGGGAGAGGAGAGGATAAGCGAGGATGAGGGAGAAGGGAGAGGAGAGGAGTGATAAGGGCTTCGTGGACGTGGTGCAGATGTTTCAGCGGCCAGCATCTCTTGTGCGTGCGTTTCAGATCGACGACGGCAGCGGCATGAAGCGTGAAGCCACGGTGGACGAGGTGATCAAGATCGTGGAGGAGCTGACCAGGATCCATTAGGTTCCCCTCAGGGTCGTCACGGGGGTTCAAGTTCAAGGGGGAATATTGGAGATGGATGAGGGGTGGGATTTTGGAGACTGCGGTTTTGTAAATAATTATAAATAAACTTTGTGCATGTCTGTCCTTCAGACTTCAATGATTTGTCATCTTTGTGGAGCCCCTGACGGCGCCACATACTCAAACGTAGTACTTCTCTAGTAGGCAGCGAGTGCTACATGGGAAATGTTGTTCTATTTTACCATTAAAAAAAAACAACAACACATTGGTCTAGGTATGTGTGCAGTGTGTGTGTGTGTGTGTGTGTGTATGTTTGGGCATGCATGTGTGAATTAGTGTGTAACAACATGATAGTGCAACGCTGGACATTGATCCTAATTGACACGAGACTCCAGGGCCAGTTGTCGATGCTTCATGCTACTTTATGCAAAATAAAAGTGATAAGGTTATCAAGGATCTCACACAATAGTTCTTCACCACAATTGTTTTTCAAGAGTTGATAACATGCAGCGATTGATTTCCAACAAAGATTATTATTGAAGTCTGGAGCCAGAAAAAGATGTTTGAGACGTAATGAGCAAAGTGATGAATTTGTAGCTATTTTGTTGTTGTGACGTTTTCTTCATGTTTCTTTTAATAAAGGTTACTTTACTACCGTCTCCCCTAGCCTCCTATTATTCCAGCTTTTGGATCTGTATGAAATGGTTTTGCAGTTAATTGTTTTCCTGAATTCCTACATTTCCCCCTCTATCCATCTAAGCTGCACAGCCATTGTGCCGTCTGTTTTCTGATACAAGAGTCTTGTATCAGAACACGATTGTCACAAATCGTGTTTGTCTGTGTTCTCGTCAGTATCGGGGAGGTCTCTGTGTCCTATTAGGCTAGTATCTTGTTTGTCTGATCCAGCAGAGCATCCCCGCAGATAAAAGACAAGATACATCTTCCAGTGTGTGTCAATAGCAGAGGTGTAGCTACACATAAGCCTGTTATACTCCCCTGTCTTGTCTCTTTTGGCTGGAGATGGCTGGTTTTATTTAGTTTACAGCCCCTTTAGATTCGGGGCAGTGGCTCCAGAGCCAGAACTGGCCCAGTAATTCCCCAGGCTGCCCTTTGTTACCCCCGTTCTTAGCCTGACCTTAACCACACAAGACCCCTCGCTTAACTTAGCCATTTAACTTAGCCTAATACTGAAACGTATCATTTCAACCTTTTCAAAATTAAAGGTGCTGTAGGTACTTCATTTGAGAGCTTCATTTGAGTGTAATCTGTTAGAAATACCGTAGCCATCTGTCAGCTGTTGTGAGTGAATCAGCCTGCCTCTTTATGAGACGCATCTGATCTTCGACCGATCCCTGCTATCTTCTGACCAATGAGTGCACCTCTTTCTTGATTGTTTCAGGAAATCAATCCTTCCTGTCAAATCACATTTGCGCACATGGCATTATCTTTTCAATAGCGGAGAAATGTAGGGAGCAGAGAGAGACGGTCCTTATTTGGGATTATTTATTTTCTAAAGAGCAAATACAGGATGGTAATATAAAAATATTTAGCCTCACAAAGTCAGCCTAAATCTCCATCCTCCGGTTTTGCCTGAGCAAAGTAAATTTGGCCTGGCTGTGCAAGGCTACAAAATATGTGGTAAAATACTAAAATACCACTTTATACTAAGAATGCAAAATTATTATGGTTAGATACGCTATGAAGCTCAAAATGAAGTCTTCATCACCTCATACCCCAGCCTCTCTATCCTGTGTTCTTCATAGGGGTTAGCATAACACTCATGTTTTAAACGTTGGTTAACCTAGCAATCATGTGTCAACAGGGCATTGTCGCTCACGACATGTTATTAAATGGCCCATCAGTAACCAAGCAACCGAATAATGACATTTTGTGCTATTCAAATTCCTAACGGTTAGAATTTGGCATGAAATTGTTGATATGGTTTAAAGATTGCGAGTTTATTTTGGGTTTTCACACATTGCTTGTTCTCACAGGAGCTGCAACCAAGATCTTTGTTAAAAGTCAACACTTGCTAGTGACGGATGTATGTCACCTTGTTGATTAGCAGTAAAGACTATTAGTTTTCTCTGCTAATTTTATTGGGCCTTGATATAGTTGGAACACTAGGTCTACACAAACCTACGCATACATGCAACCTTTACGCAAGTTTTTTCTTCTTTTTTTGAAGTTCACTTATATGCTCGAGGTACTGACCCTTTGTTTCACACAGTAAATGTCAGTTGGTGATGAAGACAGACCTGGCCTTATCTTTCAGTCGATTCTAACATATGGAGACTGCAGTGGTCAGAGGGGGGAACAACACCCCTGAAGAACAAACTAGGCCTAATCACTATAGGCCTATAGGGTAGAAAAACCTGTTTTAATTTGTATCAACTAATATGAGCCAGATAGGATGTCTTAAATTAGGTATGATACTATGTTACATGAACACACCACTAGGTGCTTTAACCCTGGGTATTTGCTGATTTATGGAGCCATTTAAGAATCTCTGGTAAGGGCTGGGTGAAAAATTGGCATCAGATTTTGTCAACTTGCACTACCACCACGTTTTTCAATCAATATAAACAGATGCCATGGAATTGTCTAAGTGGTAGTTTAAAGGAGGCAATTTTCGAAATAATTTTCATGTTTATTTATTCCGAGCTAATTCTGGCTGCGGGCCACATTTGCTACCTCACTGGAGCTGATAAGCCATAAGTACACCAGAGATTTCGCAAGCAGGATCCCAGCTCGCTCTTGGTGTGTGTGGTGGAAAAAACCAGTGACAACTTGACTATGGAGTGCTCTGCCAGCCTGGGGAAAAATAACTGTCACATCTTCTAGATTATTAGCTGCGTTTCCTTGATGGGATTCTGATTGGAAGAGGCTTCTGCACAAATGTATGGAATTAATTAGGAAATGTCTCCACTCTTTCTGTTTAATTATATAATTCTTTCTGTTTAATTATATAATTCTGTTATTATATAATAAGTATAAATAGGCTTAGCTGTTTGTAATGCATGATTCTCATGGTGTTAGTTCATTATCCATATACACACTGCTGGATGCAGTGGAAGCCTCATTAAAGGTCTGACTTAAGAGCAGACAGGTAGTTATTATTCCAGAGAAAGGAGACACACATTTTGCATTCCTTATCTTTAAATGTGTCCGTGTGTGTGGCCTTTATGGCCGCTTCCGCAAATCCAAAAATGTACATAAAAATGTTCTCATCTCATGGGTTTGTGCTGCTCTCTATGCCCGTGTGAGTAACCAGCAGTAACAGGGTTCAGCTGTGTCTTCCTTGGTTAGCATGGAGTCATGGATGACGCTGGTTGTCGCTGGTTGTGCAAGACAACGAAATTCTGTAGTGTCCGACACGGGCCGTGCCCTTGGGGAATGGCCGTGCCACAACAACAACATGGCTGCTGCACTCTGCATTATCCCCTTGGCACGGCCTCCCATTTTCCTGGCACGTAATTTGTTTCTGCCTCTCTCGCTCTGTGTCAGCAAAGAGGTAGAGAGGAGGGTCAAAACACTGCACAGTACAGTGAGGTTTGTTAATTACACTGTTGAAATAAATAAAACATGTTGCTCCAGGATATTAGTTATTTATCTTTCGCCCCCCTACATCGTTAAACACGTCTCCGATTTTTGTTGGGGTGGCTGTGGGAGGTGGGGAGGGGAGGTTACACAGTGCTCATAGCAAAAAAATGTTCACAAAATCTTAAGAAAACATTTATAATTTATCGTATGTGTGTGACCATATAAAAATGCTAGAAAATAAATATCAAATATTCCTAGGCCTACTAGTTACTTTAATATTTTCATATTAAAGAAACTAGTAGGCCTAATAATGAATATTGAATTATTTGATAGTAAACATCAAGCATCATTAAAAACACCTTAGCATAACACATACTATTATTCTCTATCTTCCCTCCAGCTTGAACATCAAAACATCCAAGAGTGTGCTAAAAAATATATAAGACATGCCCGAATATATTACCGGAGAGATAGTAGACAGTGTTACTGAAAGAAATAAGTGATGGTTCATTTTCAAAGAAAGTTAGGGTCTTGAATTGCCGTAAGGGATACCAGCAATCAATTTTTCCAAGTCGTTGAATTTGACACTTTGTACAGAATTCACATAACCATGGCTCTGATATTATCAGCCGTGATCCCAAAGCATCAATTTTGGTAGTAGGATTTTAATATTTCTTTCCGCCTAATGGTTGGGGCACTTGTCTACACTTCATTAAATATTAAATTGAGTTCGCCCTTTATCACACGTTAGAACATTTTTTAAGCACACTTGAGAAGCCAATGTTTTAATGCATGACATTAAAATAAAGATCTCTAATCTGACAGTTTGAACATGTAAACAAGTACATAGTACAAGGAAACACAAGGTATATGTAAATTGAGATAGGACCTACACACTTTTAGAAATGGCGTGATCTTATGTTGATATTTTACCCTTGAACAAAATACATAATGAATCTCTTTATTTGGGTAGTTGGGATCTGTTGCAACACATTTTCACTTTGTGAATAATACAAAAAAAAGGAAACCTAACGAAAGGTCACGGTATTGTGTATATCTTCAGGACTTTGTTGGGATGCTGCACAGTGACCTTTTAAAGGTGGGAGTAGACCTATGTTGTTGTTCTTTTATGATTTTATTTACATTTCAATTCCGGCCAAATTGGTGCACACTGTCCTGTTCCAAGTTTCAGATTTAAAGTTTCAGGCCTTAAATGCAGTTTGTGGGTGTTTCATGGCATGGCTCCATTTTGTGACATAGACTTACACGTTAGTGTGTTTTTACCTAAATATAAATGTTTCTCTGAAATTTTGAGGATAAAGTAATTAGGGGTTCGAGCTGGAAGTTAAAGAAATGATGTGATTTTGGATTTAAAGTGGGTCTGTCTGTGACGTTTGACTCTATGAACTTTCTGGGGGGAGGGGGGGTTTATAATGTAAAGTAAAAAACGACTTCTTTGATTAGTGCTGTTACACTACTCGCTTCGGCAAACGATTGTGTTATTACAGTTGTGTGTTAGAAGGGCGGTCCTCATGGATACCGTTTATTTTTATGCTGTGTAGGCATATATGTCATATGGCAACTATGCCATGTGAATTTTAATGTGAATTAAAAATGCATTCATTGGCGTGGTGGAGAGAGCTATTGGTTATCAGATCTAGGGACCCCGTGTTGAAGTCAGGCATGGGTGGTCTCCATGGAAACCTTTTACCATTATCCAATGACAGGGAATGTAAAAATGTCATGTGAATTCAAATGCAAACTCTTTGCACATTGCAAGGATCCCGGTGTGCAATCATAATTTGGCCAGCGATCAAAGAGCGACGGATACAATGCGCTTCCTGTTTATTAAGTAGAGTGACTGACCAGATATCCCGGTTTTGCCGCCACAGGCCCATCTTCACAAGGTGTGTCCCAAGCATATTGATATTCTACATACATCTGATATTCAAATGAGATCAGCCAAGGATTTAAACTCTATGCAATGTTTAACTTTTTCTACCTTTGTTTTAGAGTAGTTGATATATAGCTTATAAATACATTTCACTTTCTGTGCGCTTAAACGCATAAAATAGTCTATAGAAAATGACAGATCTTATCCTTTTTCTTGCAATCATAGGCCCTATATCTACATTAAAGTTAAATACCGTAGGCCGACTCTGTTGTATGGCGCAAACATTTTCACTTTAACTGGCTCATTAAACTATAAATGTGTAAAATTTTTCATTGATTTTGATCGTTAGATCTCAAATTAAGTAATTAATTTATGTATTTAAGATGCTGTAGGTAAGAGCTGTTATTTGAGTGTACTTTGTTAGAAGAAGCATAGCCATCTCTCAGCTATTACTTAGTGAAATGCTCTGTGAGAATATCAGTTTTGAGATGACTGCGCCTCCCTCTGTATGAGCCAATCTAGATTTTAGACTGCTCCTGGCTCATTTCAGACCAATCACGGCATCTCCTCCCTGACTGGTTAAGGGTGTCCATCTTACCTGTCACTTCTCAATGGTGGAGGGAGGGAGCAGAGAGGGAGGGCACGTTGTTTGGTAGTTGACTTTCAAAATCTTGCTACTTTCTGCTGTCTTTCTTTACAACTCTTGAATCGTACCTATACAGCAGATTTAAAAAGTGGGCTTTCTCCCGGGGGACGATCCCCCTACACTAATTTGGGCCAAGCCAAAATAGTCTGTACAAGTGATTGATGTCCATGTAAAATTGCCGCAACCATGCGATGAAGTCTAATAACTTTTCCCCTTTTTTTGTAAGGTAGGTCTATGTATTAGGCCTAGAAGAACCATCATATTACCAGGAGAACAGAAAGGGTGGAGTCCGATGATGCAGAATATTGTGGCGTAAGGCTCAGTACCGGGCACTGGGTGTCCAGACTTTGAAAATCCGGTCACCCTATTCATAAGTAACACATACTATCTTAATACACCCACCACTAGACAACCCCTTGCTACCTGGAGAACTCTGGAAAGAGCTAGAATGAATTTATTATATTTGGACTCCCAGGAGCGTCATGTGAAGGTGATGTGATGATGTGAGCTGATGTGGAGGCCAGTGAAGTTAAGTTTAAAGTTGTTGACAAATCAGCTTATTGGCCCATTTCCGCCACCACCTGGACTGGAGTGTGGAGTGCCTGACTGGCATTGGGAATGAAAATGTTAGCTTTTATCCCCCATAAAATCAAGAGTGCAACCCCATACTTTGTTTGATGGCCCTCCAAAAAGGCCATGTCACTGTACTTCTATTCCCCCAGTGACACAACCAACCTGCTTGGTTCCAGTAGACTGTAGTTGGTTCCCTGCTGCATTTCCCACACTGAAGAAGTATATGTCAGGCTCCCTACACTGTATGCATTGTCCAGTGTGATGTTAACTGATTTTTTGCAGTGTATAATTGAGACCTGTTTCATCAAAGACTGTTATTAAGATTTCCTTCTTCTGATTCCATAGCCCTGTTCTCAGTGAGATGACACTTTTATTCATATTTTGTGCCGGTGCCTTGCTGTCTCACTTTTGTCACAGTAGCCTTCTGTTCATACTGACAGACATTGTGGAGTGTGATTATATATGAGCGTTGGCCTCGGCTTGGCTTAGTGGGACCTGTAGATCTATTATATGATGGTCAAGACGAGACCCAAAAAGAAGACACTTACTGTATGTGTCCGCTTGGTTCCTATTGGATATCCCCATAATGTTCTAGCCACGCCCACGTCGTATCATGAGATTTAAATAATTGTTGGCTATATCACAGGTTGAGCATCAATCACAGAGTCAACAATAATGCAATCCAGGTTCACATTTAGCTCAGCATGCTTGTGACCTGCTCATCAGTTTGAGCCATGGGGCCCTAGCTGGTGTTGAAGATGTTATATGTCCACACGTGTTGTTAGGATATTGGATTGGTCCTATGTCGGCTTAAACCCCGCATTTGGCACTTGCCACTTATATTTAACATTTAAACTTGCTTTTATTTGGGCCCTGGAATGAATTTCTTCGAAGTTCAATGTAAATGTAAAACAGTAAAACCTTGAAGCATTCTAAGGATTAACAACAAGAAGCTACCAGCACGATTTGAGCTCTAGTTCTAAAAATAATGATAATGGTATTCTACAGGCACACAACTGTTTCTGTCCTGAATTCAATTTCAGGTATTTCAAAATGGTCCCTCAAACCACAGACAGGAGCGATTTTTGGTTTAGACTGGTTGACATGTTTGGACAAATACACACAAAAATCCCAAAACCCACTGAGACTTTGTTCCCATTGCCCAAACATCCTGTTGAGATGGAGAGATGTACTAGTGTAAACCCAACGGCAACTAGTTCATCATGGGGCATACAGTACAGTACATGTTGATAATCCCCCAGACAGCAGAGAACACACTGAAATAAAAGAGTTCTTAAAACACTCACTGTCAACATGTTACAAATGTCACAACAGGAAGCCTGACAATTTACTTAGTGCAAGGGGGAAATATCCAATGTCGCCGGGGACACGGGTGAAGTAAATGTCAATATAATCCATCTCTAGAAGATAGATAGACACACTGTGCTCCACTGGCATATGTAATTTCCAGATGTCAAAAGGTGAGTCGGGTGTTTGTGAGTAATGACGTGCTGTCTCTCTATGAACTGGAGTCACTCTATCATTAGCTACACACAGGGGGGAACCTCTAGGTCCAAGTCAACATGTGGCCATACAACACAATGCACCATTCCACTGTACTCCCTGCACTGGTATGACTTGGATGAACTTGTATTATGACGTATGTATGGGAGGAAGGAAGCAGCGTTGTATTTCTATCTGGAAGGAACATTCTACCGACGTTAGCAGTGCGGTAGACTCGAATTATTCAACCTCATATAGAATCATTGCTCTAGCTAGCCCGGGAGGAGCCTAATGTTGTTGACAATGAGGATTCAATTGAAGCTTCAGCCTGGAGGGTTTTACGGTTGACCCTGTCCAGGGTCCCTACTGGTACAGCAGAAGCCTGTCCTCTCTGCTTCAACCCCCTGCCTTGCTTTCACCCAAAAGAAAGTGTGAACAATCACATTCTGGGACCGAACCTCCTACCAGAGATGTGTGACAGCCAGAGTGTTAAGAAATGCATAAAAAGAACATGCGGTCTGCGAATACATTTGTATAGGCCTTTTCCCTTTCAGATGTGGGATGGACGTATCGAATGTGCTGAAATATATCACTTTGAATGCAGTATGCTGCTGCTGCACCCATTTCATATTAGATGTTATATCAGCTCTTCACTTTAGTAGATTGTAGTTCACCATTTTTTTTTGATGGTGCTTTTTAAAATATGTAATCTGATGAATGTTCTACTGTCACAATGTGTGGTCACACATTTCAACACCCCTGCTTCGTTCAATAAAAAATATAGTAGTAGTTAATTGTGGCTGAATCAACCATATTCCACGACCAAAACAAACAAAGCTAAATTAGTTAATGATTGAGAATTCACACATATAAAAAAATGATTTTCATATACAGGCATTCTTTTAGTTATGGAGATAATTTGGTGCATGATGACAAGTGCCATCTAATTTCGTAAATGTCAATACGGATTGATTGTTGCAAGGCAAGCGGTCGATTTTTTCCCGAAAACTGTTGGGTTTAGGCCAGTAACGAGAAAATCATCTACTAAACCAACCAACCCTTTTAAGTGCCAGTCCTGTTGTGCAAAGTATAAAACAAATGGATTTCAAGTGTAGAAATAACACTGAAGAGCAAGCAATGCGACAGACAGCATATATATATAGCTACATCAGATATTACAATTTTGAATGGCATTTCCAACCGTCTGGCTACAGTGAAGTGGAACAAATATAGAATTGCCAAAATCGCCTCAAGTTAATAACTCATACAAAAATGCCTCTTTATGTGTCTGGAAGTCGGGAGGACCTGCACTTGAACTAATATTGCATCTGTCTTAAGGCTATGTCAAGAGGGAAATGAATACAGTTCCAGTGGGACGCGAGTTTAGCACTTTAATGAGGTTATGTTTTTAGGAGAAGGTACAAACTCATCATTTTAAAGGAGCATAAATCCATTGCGCTGCATGTTGAATCACGCTGAGTCAGTGCTGTATAATCCTCCGATTAGACACAGGTCACACAGCCCGATGATGACTCCAAGCCCCGCAGTCATTCCCTCTCTCTTTGGCAAAGCCATCCTCCATCTATGCTGTTATACCAGCTCGGTGAGCGCTCGGGGGTTTAGGTCGGGGAACGGGACGAGAGGGGATGTGAGGAGGGGAGAGAGCGAGCACACAGGTATGTTTTATTGATCACACGCACAATGGGAGAAAGCCGAAAACACGTGGAATGAATAATGCATCAAAGAGAAGAGAGAGATAGAGCGAAAGGGATGGAGAGAGAGAGAGAGAGAGAGAGAGAGAGCGAGAGAGAGAGATCCATTGGCGCAGTGAGAGTCGATGCAAGACCTTGTTGGCAAGAGAGCGAAAATGGCTCCAAGTGGGAAGATTTGCTGTGTTGATAAGTCACCACATCTTCTCGGTG